>VWYH01001683.1:12620-61517 GCA_013399365.1 Pampusana beccarii | reverse complement strand
GGCCGGGCCGGGCCCAGGCGGCTGCTGCCCCCCGACGGCGGCCGCCGGGAAATGGCGTCGGGTCCCGGCCCTGCCCGCGGCCGGGCGCGCCGCCCTTATGTAACGCCCTTATGTAACCGACCGGGGGCTTTGCGGTCCCCTGTCGGGAGGCTGGTCCGCACTGCTCCTCCTTGTCGCCTGCACCCCTCGGGAATGGAGCTTTTCTTGCTGTAAGATCGAGTCGTTTAAAAATTGGGAGGGCCAGCCCGGTCCTCAAAAATCACGTTTTGGCATCTCAGCCGCAGGCTGTCCTCAGTGGGATGCGTGAGAGCAGGGCGTGTGGGGAGAAGGCGCTGTGTCACCGGGGGTTCCTGTATTGGCCTTTCAGAGGGAGGGTCCGTCCCTGTTGAGATGGGCTTTGCTGGGACCATGCATATAGGGCCTGGTCGGACGCAGGGCAGAGCCGTCTTGGCCCCAGCAGCACCTCCATGCTCTGGAACAGACCTCGCTCAAGCCAGACTCTGCCCCAAAACCACGGTCACCCAGCAGCCCAAGGTGCCACCCCAAGAAGGGCCTGCTCCCAGGGCAGCCTGACACTGCTCGCGGCTCAGCTGCCGACAGGAGATAATGGCGTTGTATCTGGATGGCTTCAGCCCCGCATGGTGGGAGCTACCGGGTGGTTACTAGGGCACCACAGCCATGTGCTGGGGCAGAGTGGCCGTGTCCCCGGCTAGAGGCTGCGGTCTGAGCTGGCTGGGTGGCTTCCTGCCTTAGGGAGCAGAGGGAGCACCTTCCCCTGTAAAACGGCAGGGAAACGGGGTGCTTGCTTCCCCGTACAGAGGGCTTGCTGCGCGATTCAAACCCCACCACTTCTCTTTGTGCCTCAGTTTGTCCGCCTGTGAAATGAAGGTGGTGATTAACTACTTGCCTAATGTTGCTCTGAGGCTTAATTCCTTGTGTTTACAAAATGCTTGGAGGTCCTGGATGGAGGGGGGCATTGAGAGCTCACATGCACTGTGCTCGTAGCCTGTTGTCGGAGGTTACAAATCTTCATGCTTAGCTTACATGACGTCTGCATCTCAAAATTACTTCAGTGCTTTTCCCTACGAAACGAGTCTCCGTGCTGATTTGTTTTGAATTGGAAACTTGTATATTTGTTTGCTTTTGAGACAAATCTGTTGCATTTCTATATGACTCTATTCAGAATGCTACAGCCTTGGTTAATATTTGTCAAATGGAGCTCCGATTGTCTAAACCACTGGTGATACCAAATGCTTGAATACTCTTGTTACAGGGGGCCTATGTTTAATAATATCAGTACTATACATCCTGTGTTTCTCAATAACAGCACTACGCATCCTGTGTGCAACTATAATTTTGCAGTAGTTTAGTATATGCGTTGCATCTCTTGGAGACAAGCAGGACTTCTCAGAAATTGTATGAATATTCATTGTTGTAATGTATATAACAAGTGTGCTTTTGATCTTTGGTGTGCATGTTAAGTGAAGAGATCTCCCATGCACCCAGAGCTTCAATAAACCAATGTCGACTTTTTAAACTATCACTACATTTGGCGAGTTCTCTTGGTTACCGTTTCGGTAACACTGGGACAAGTTTTATTTTATATGTCATCAGCAGGGGCAGAATGAGGAGCTTCGTGCTTGGCCAATTTGCTGTAACACAGTCTCAGAGCCATTG
This sequence comes from Pampusana beccarii, assembly GCA_013399365.1. NCBI lineage: Eukaryota > Metazoa > Chordata > Aves > Columbiformes > Columbidae > Pampusana > Pampusana beccarii. The sequence continues at coordinate 59,840 of VWYH01001683.1, read as the reverse complement.
CATCAGAGTCAAAACAAGGAGCAGCTTGTTTCCAAACAAGAAGCATGGAAGAAAGTCCTTCTCTGCCTCCCTCCCTGTAAGGGAAAAGAGAGGAGAGAGGGAGGTGGCGGGGGGGGAAGAAAGTTATCTTTAACAGATTCTAAAAATGCCTTTTCCCAAATATGCAGTCAGTTCCTTCAAAGGTCTCTTTGTTTATTTTCAGGAAGAAACCCAAGACAGCTGAAAACCAGAAGGCGTCTGAGGAGAATGAGATTACTCAGACGGGTGCATACAGCGCCAAACCGGGCCTTCCCTGCCTGAACCTTGAAGCTGTTCTGTCTCTGAGCCCGGCCCTCATCCACTCACCACATTCACCACCAAACCTGCACGCACACACAGGGTCATCTGATTGTGAGTACACCAACACGCTGCTGGGTTGCACCAGGGTTCTTGAAAACATGCTTCTTACTGCAGGCCAGGTTTTCCACTTAGATGCTCTTTCTGTAATGGCACAAGCAGGACTTCCTTAGGGCTTGCCTTTTCCCTTCTTTGGGAATTATCGCTGAAACAGGGCGTTAAGGTCATGGTAGTGCAATCAGCCAGAGGAAGCTGAGAGCATGTTGTTGGGTCAGGTTGCTGCTTCTTATGCATTAAAAAGGGAAGACTCCTCAAGCGTTTCTCTTCCCAGCTAGAGCTATAGTTATTCCTCTCTAGGTATTCACATGCTTCTCGTTACCCAAGCATATCTACTGACTGCGTGTTTTCAGCCTATGCTGTATCGCAATGGGAGAAAACGAATGTCTGACTCTGACACCCAGGATTTTAAAGGATTTCCACCAAGAAATGGGAGAGTGTTTTGTGAAGAGGATCAGTCTGTGAGAGTCTGGAAAGTCTTTGTAGACCTGTGTGGTTGTACCAGTTTAAGGCCCTTGTTTTGAATGCATTCACTTTCAGATTACTCAGTTCATTGGCTATTTGAAGATGTTCTTTTCCATTTTGCCAAAAAATACAAAAATAAGGGAGGAAATTATTAAAACTGGGTTTTGGAAAGTCAGAACTTACCCTGTCAGCTCCTCAAAACATTGTCATTTCACAGCAGTCACTGCCTGGAAGTCTCTTGGGCAAGAATATGCAGGATGATGTGAACCTCATCATTCACTAGTTTTAGAATATGTAGTTTACATCTTTAGCAGTAGTTTTAGGATGTTGTAGAGTTTACAAGGGAGAAAAAAGGAGAAAGAAAGATGATGACACCAGGTTTCAAGAGCTCAGAAGCCAAACAGACTTTGCAAAGGCCTATAAAAAAATCAGATTAAAAAGTATGTATATCCTTTTCTTTTTTAATTTAAAAATCCTGCCTCAGGGCAAGTTTGGAAGCAACTGGGTTATAGGGATCATCACTATCGAAATCACTTTAGCTGCAGTTCATTCCTGTTGGCTTCTGACTTTAGTCATTGTGAACTTATTCGTGATTTTAATAGAGCTGGTAAAAACATTGGGGAGACTTTCCTGAACCGCACCTGGTGATCTGGGGAGAAGAAAGAGATGTGAAACAATTGAGCAGCGGGCAGCACACAATTTAGTATGTACAAGATTTCTCTTCAAATTGGAGATGCCAGGCTCCTTGTTAAAACGGGGGTACAGTTTTGTCTTGTGATGTTTTCTGAAAACAAAAAGCTTGTGAAAAGACACAAAAAAATGAGCAGAAGAACAAGAAAAAATAATCCTTATTTTCAAACAAAGAATCTCTTTATCCCATTCACAAAGATGAAAGAGTTCATTAGTAAATGGGATTTGAAACCTCACACTGATGTTTTTTGACAGTACAAATGGAAACCCATGAAAGCAACCTTAGGATAGAGGCCAGCAGGGATTGTAGGGAACTTGGAGAATGAACTCCCGCTTTTGCTTTCTGAGGTGGCCGAGTTCAGGGGTGAGGAATATTGGCAGAGGGCAGTGAGGGGAGGTGGAGCCTGCAGCTCTTCATGCTCTACCTGTTCTGTGGACAGAGTCTTTTAGACTCCAAAGTTTTTAATGTCCCCAAATCACCTTCCATTCCTACCAAATTCGCAACACTGTTATGAACAAACTGCAAACCCAGGTTATGTGCTCCTTTCACACTGGTGTTGTTTTCAGAATAGAAGAAGTTTAATAATATCTTCAGCATTAGTATTGTCCTGTCTCAGGAACTGTTGCAGTTTAGTTCCCAAGATACAGTTGAGTCATGAAAAAAATCTAGAAATGGTACAACATCTTGTGGTGTTGATCTCTTAGCTGATTCTGTGTGCTTTGAAAACAATGGAAAATCTCACATTATTTATGACAGGTTATAACCTTTATCAGGCTGTATTTGTTTGGGGCAGTATGCACATAATTAGTGTTTGGCATGCCCTTGCAAAATAGTCATGCCAATTTCTCACATGAACTAGAAATGAGACATGATGAATATTTACTGCATAGTTACCTATCTCCCATGTGACGCGGCATTATTTTTTAATATGGCTTCAATCCTTAGTGCTGGAACACATTCATTGACCCAAGAGATTAATATTTGTGGCTCCCAACACTTAAAGATGGGCTTCCCTGTCATTACAAACTCCTTCTCCTTATGTCTTGCCTCCCCTGCCTTTTGGAGTGACTCTTTTCCCTCACACTGGAATCCCTCCCTGTGTCCTTCTCTTCCCCTCCTTGCAAAGCTACATTGTCACGTCTTTTATTCCTCTCAACTTTTGGACCTGTGGTGATACTTTACTTCTTTGGGCCAGCAGCACTTCCAGTCCTTCTCTCTCCCTGCTGGACACTACAACATTGTTTCTTCTCTCTTGCCCGGACCACCACGCTGCCTCTGCCCCCGCAAATGGGCACATTACTTTTAATTTTCAGAGGACATTCTTCCTTCTCCTGGGGAGTTTTCTAGCAGATGGTGAATAATTTCAGAATACTTTAAAATTAGGATTAAACAGGAAGTTTGAGATGAATTTTCGTTGAAAACATCAGAAACACCCAGAAAGAGTCAGCATGGTAGGATATATTGATTCTTGGAGAAACGTACTGATGTACAGATGGTTCCATAAGCCCTCATTCACGTATCTGGAAAAAAAGACTCGGATTTTACGGGCCAGCTATTCAAATCAGTTTGAAATCTTCACTGACCACTTTGCATGCACAGTCACTAGTGCTTGGCAGAAAACACCACCACATATTTATTATGAGAAATATTCAGAAGCCAATCTACTTTAAAAAATCAGGGTGCTTTTGGAATGATTCAGATCAAAATACTTTTTCCAAGCATAGGAAATAAAAACTCTATGATAGCCATCTGCTCCTCAGCTGTAAAAGGCAGAGGTGAAGAAAGCTTAAGCAATAGTCTAAATGCCAGTCTTACTGAAATGAGTACTTAGCAAAAAAAAAAAAAGTATAAAGTCGTATGTGACGCATAACTTAATTTATGACTTAATTCTATAGTGTAGTACATTCCACATGCTGTTTCTTGTGCCACTTATTCTCAATTAAATTGCATTACTTCTGACCCTGGTAGGACTGGGTTCTAGATTTCTGGATTCAAACATTATATTTGCAGCACAGATGAATCCTTGAAGCAAAATCCAGGACCTAGGATGCATTGTGTCCGGTTCCCATCTCTTTCAGTCTTGGGAAATGCTAGCTCACCCAATGCAATTGGAGAAACAAGGTAGAGGAAGGGGTGCTTCTTGAGGTAACTGTTTTCGTGTAAGGCTTGGCAGATAAAAAACACCACTTTGAATTAATTTGGAATTAAGTCATAGAGTGAGCTGACAGAACTCCAAATGAGTTATACCTCTAGCTACTCAGCTGCCACAAGTAGATGTAGCTGCTTACCCAGAAGAAAGGTGTTTCTGCAAAAAGCTACAAGAACAAGCATGGAGACAGGTTATGGCAAGGTTACAAAGAAGCAAAGGAAAGCATATGAGGTTGGTGTTATTTGCAGTTTTCCACATACTTTCTTGCTTATGGATAGAGAATGCATAAAGTTGGTAGGGTCCTAGTATGAAGGCTGAACTCCCGCAGGTAAAGAGTCTACAGATTTTGCTGAGACAGAAGGAGATAATCAGGACTTGGCTGTATTTAAACTGATTTGGTCTATATGGGCCACTCGCTTCAGGAGTCCTTCAGAAAGCATCTATAACTGTATATGTTTTGCAAGTGCCAAAAGATAAGATCATTTTGGCAGAAACTTTCACAAGTTCTCAGAGATACAATCAGACAAAAACTTCATTCAGACTCTGATGTATGCGTCTTAACAGATGTGTCCAGACTCAAAGGAATCCCATGGGAACAGTGCAACTGAATCTCTTTGTCTCTATTGATAGTTAAAAGAGTTATTCTTAGATATTGGATGGTCCATCTGTGAAGGAATTTGTTCCAGATAGGGGAAAAGCAACATCTTTCCAAAGAGTTTCCATGGGACTAAGGGGCAGGTTGGACAATCATTGGAAAAATGCTGAAGCAATTTTATTATTTTAGAAAACACAGAATTCTTGCAGAGACCTGAGATTCTAGTAGGGAATGAAAGTTGAGAAGGAAAGTGAGGCATGGGTAACTTTTGAAAACTCCATGAAACAATCATTAACAAGATACTGAGATGAGGGAGGACTTTCTAAAGTTATGGTTTAGCAAGGGACTGGGGAGTTCTTGTGCATTATATAGAATGCGTTTTATAAATACTGTAAGTGAATGACCGTATCTGAACCCTTTGTCCATACATCAAGTTATATGGCTGACTTGGTCCAATTCCAGCGTTTTTTAGCTTTCATAGGATGGCAACTTTGATTCAGTCAGTTCTCTTCTTCTCCTTCTAAGTTCTAATTTTTGTAGCTTGATGGCCTTCCAGCATAATGGGGAAAGATAGAGAGGTAACCTCGCAAAGTTCATGAACTCCACAAAGCATGACGAGTGGATGTGGAAACTCCGAGTTTTCGTTTTCTTGAGCAGCTACAGGGACCCGCCATTCCCTTCCCTTGAATCAACAAGTTTGATTTGCCTGGGGCTAATATAGAGGTTAGCTGGATCTGAAGTTGGTTTGGCTTTGTCTTTATGTTTTATGTTTCCTGTGTTTCTCTTTGAGGTTCTGTAGCAGGAAGAGAACAGTAACATGCTGTTATGGTCTTCCCTCTGCCTCTGAAAATTTGTGGCTGATTCCCTATGAACTGCTCTGGAACTTTCAAATGATCTCCACTCTCAGAGGGGAGGAGGGGGGCCCTGATTCTACCAGCTTTCTTGTTTTCAGAGGCTGACTGTATGTTAGTAGTAATTTCATCTGTATTTTTGCTAGTCTGTGTATAGAATGTGTTAGCTAATGCTGGATATTTTTACACTGGTTTTGGTGACCTAAGAAATAATGTATGTTTAGATATCTTTTTTAGATGATATGATAATAATGATAGGGGCCTTTTCTGTAGCAAGCTGAATTGAAAGCAAGGACATCCATAGTTTTCAAATACTGATGTCACAGCATTTAATTATAGGTTTGTATTGCAGAATATTTGAAATTTTGTTTAGTAAATGCTTCTCTTTGTAATAGTCCTAAATGGGTTTTATGTCCTGTGGGTTAATATTTTTGTTTGTAAAATTATCAAAGAAATATTAGTCAGGAATTACTTCTGTTTTCTTAGAAACAGATATATGTTGCTTGAATTTTGTAGCAACAGAAGTACAAGCAGAGGTATGTTAAACTATAAGCCGAGTTCACCCTGCTTCTGTTGAGAAAGCCATCACAATACACTGAAGAATTGGCAGTGTAGAATGTTGTACTGCTGATAGGAACTGGTCTCTTTATTCCTAATCAGTACACTAAGTGAGTTTTGTCAGGTTGGTCTCTCGGGCTTTTCTTCTCATGAGAAATTACTAATAGCATATGGTACTTCAGTTATGAAGTCGGTGAGTATGTTTTCAGAAGCAACTGTGTGTCTTTGGAGCCTAAGTTTCACTGATGCATAAATCACTTACATTTATAACACATAGATGGTTTGGAAAATTTCTCTAGTTATACTAAATGTTGATTCTCTCATTTGATGACCCTGCAATGCTGGCTTGATGCTAGGTTGTCAACTCCTGTGGCATTCAGTGCTTTTCCTACTGCTCTCCATTTAGGAAACTCACAGTGATTACATGCATAGTTTCAGCTTTGGCTTAAAACAGCCATGCAAGTTTCCAGCTTTTGTGATATCAGGGGAGAACTTGAAGGTATGTCCCCAGGCTATCTATTCCTTCCGAGTACCAGGGAAAGGGATAAAAAGTCTTATTGCTCTTTATAATTCCATAGCCTCCATTCTTAAGATTTTGAGGTGAGTTGATAGTATTGTGATCTTTCTGTTTGTAAGTCATGCTGCAGCCACTGAGACATACTGTAACTGGCCAGTAAGATACCTGCAGTCTGTTTCTGAGTTTACCCTCTCCTGTCTTTAGAATCTGCCCCCTATAGATTTTTATTACCATTCTTCAACATGTGACTCATATATATATATATATAGGATGAGTGTTTCAACTGCTTCACTCATGAAATGATTAATACTATACAACTATCTATCACTGTTCAATGTATTAAGATGTGCTAGTACTCTTTTGTTTTGGGGAATTTTTTTGTTTGGTTGGTTTTGTATGTGTTTGGGTTTTTTTTAATAACAGTCTCCAGAACAGTGCTTTCCTCTTCTACAGCTAGCTCACCTTCTCTGTCATCCTCTATTCTGAAAATTAAAGCAATAATGTAATTTCTACTGGAGAATTTCTGTAACCTTTTTGATTACCTTTACTGCTTTCATAGATCAGTAGTCTAGCTAACCCACTGAGTCTACTACTTGCCTACTTAATCTATCAATCTACATAATCTGTAGCACTTCTTAGGTACTGGTCATTGCCCTGTAAGTTTTCTCTGTCTGATGTGTTTAAATAATGTTTTATTACAATGTATGTCTTTATAGCTTTAGTGTTTTTTTTTTCTTTAGATTTCCTCTTCACCCTACCTAATCTTTGTTTTACATCTAGCCTGCTACAGTTCATGCCCAGTTCTATTAGTGTCACTCAGGCATGATTTCCATGTTTGGAAGGACACATTTTCAGCTTTAATGAATTCTTATACCTTGATATTTAACCACTGCAGCATTTTCTGCTGCCTTATTTTTTTGTTGTCCTTGGATATGCATACGGACTCCAAAAAAAGTATTATTAATGCCGCATCCCTGCTGATCTTATGGATTTTAGTTCCCTCTCCTCTCCTCTCCTCTCCTCTCTTTCTCTCCTTTCCTTTGTAGTATTTGTTCCTCCTGAAGTTGCACATACCAAAACTGCCACTTGATATGATCTGCTTGAAGGATGTCAAACATAATCATGCCAATCATTGTTATTTCATGTCTTAACCATGCATGCTGCTGCTGTTGTCTCCTCTGTTCTGATCAGGTGAGCAGACTAAACCAAATGTACCATTTCCCTAATACGGTCTGCAGAGGGACACTTCATGTAGCAGTCAAAAGATTTTCCAGTGTTTGACGGGTGGTTCTTACTTGAAGGAAGCTAAAGCAACTATATCTGCATCTCCTTTTGTCCTACTGTGTGTTGTTAAAACCCTGCATAACTCAATGCTTGTATCTCTCTTGGTTAGTCCTTTGTGTAATATAGAGATGCCTTCCATGCCTGGAGAAGCAGACTCGTGCATTAGTTGCCCGGTGTGTTGCAACTATGCAACTCCAAAGCTACAGATGTGAAAACAGACTGGATGACCTTCTGTTCCTTTTCACTACTGTGATCTGTCTAGCACTGAAGCTTTTTGCTCTTTTCATCTAAGCTTCCATAGTCACTTTCTCCTGTTTTCTCTTTTTTACCTGTGGTGGAGTAGCCATGTAGCCTTTGTGCTGTGAGTCCGCTCAGTAACTCTAGAACAAGGTAGGGCCAGAGCAGTAGTCATAGAATCACAGAATCGTTTCAGTTGGAAGAGACCCTCAGGATTGTTGAGTTCAACTGTAACCTAACTCTAGCACTAACCCGTGTCCCTAAGAACCTCGTCTAAATGCCTTTTAAACCCCTCCAGGCTGATGAGTCCACCACTTCCTTGGACGGCCTGTTCCAATGCCTGACAACCCTTTCTGTGAAGAATTTTTTCCTAATATCCATTCTAAACCTCCCGTGGAGCAACTTGAGACCATTTCTGCTTGTCCTATCACTTATTACTTGGGAGAAGAGACCAACCCCCTCCATGCTACAACCTCCTTCCAGGTAGTTGTAGACAGCGATCAGGTCTCCCCTCAGTCTCCTTTTCTCCAGGCTAAACAGCCCCAGTTCCCTCAGCCGCTCCTCATCAGACTTGTGCTGCAGGCCCCTCACCAGCTTTGTCACCCTCCTCTGCACTCTCTCTAGTACCTCAATGTCCTTCTTATGATGAGAGGCCCAAGACTGAACACAGGATTCAAGGTGGGGCCTCAGCAGTGCCAAGTACAGTGGCACAAGTCAAATGAGGGAAAAACAAAACAATTCCTGTATTGTTCTCAGCTGAACAAAGACGGCTCTTTCATTCAAAACATTTTGAAGTGAAGCCTTAACATGGTACTGGGAGAGAACCTGAAAGATAAAACCAAGATACTGCTCAATTCTACCTATTAATCTTTATGAAGTGTGCTAGGAGATGTTGTGGTGGGAAAATCATTGTATTTCCACAAGAAATGTGGCGTTTGATCTACTCCATAGGAGAAAGTCAACTGTAAGCCATCGGAGTGCCACAGAACTCCTTCATTTGCACCAGGGTATTTGCCTCTCAGTCTGATGCACAGCAGATCACAGTGACATGTTCTGGCTGGCTCTGTGCATTTGGGTTCCCCAGGACAACAGTTATTATTGTTTCTAGAGGGAATGCCACTGTGCCATCTTTTCATTTACAGTTGTTCTGCCCGTTTTCATTGTCCATGGAGCCATTTACAAGGCTAAAATAACATGAGATCTAGTCTTATGTATCTACCGTTCAGGAACTGGAATACAAAAACAATTCAATATTTCTGGTTAATCTGTCATCACAAATAGCTCCTTGAGGAATTAACTGCACTTATGAAGAAAGGATAAACAAATCCTAGAACCCCCTACTCATCCCCGCTTTGTTGTGTTAAACACTGAAAGGAACTCTGCCCGGCTGGGATGCACAATATATACTCTGTATCAATCCATGACATGTGGTGAAATGCTTCTTCTTGAAAGCCCACAAGAGAGAAGTAGTATAAATTAAGCGTAATCTCACAACAGCTATTTTTGAGTTCTTAACCAGTGAAAATGTAAGTGTAGCAATATTGTGCATCTATTAAAACTCTTGAAAGGCTCTTTATAAGTAGATGATAGGAGTGATAACATATAATTTATTGATGTTACACGGAGAAAAAAACACAAAGTAGCAATTTTTTTGTAGAAAAAGGGTATGATAGAAGAAATAAAAACAGAGCAAGGGACTTCTCCCCACAGTTTCATGCCTGTGTGTTCAACCATGTCAACTTTAGAAAAAATACCTTGTGCTTTGATCCTATGCAGTATTTCAAAACAGGGCATATTCCCTGTATTCAAAAGTAAAACTCCCAGATGCTATCTTTAATGTTTTTGGCTGAGTAGAGGGTAGAATGTGCCTGGAGGCAGACCTGAGTAATAACTCTTATGCACTGTATTAGTATCACCTGTTGGTGTCTTATGCTTGTGTATACATGTAATTCCTGGACCTTTTCCCTGTGGGGGAAAAAAAAGGCATTGGAACTGACAATGTACATTTGATGCTACAGATCCACCTGATGATATCAAGCCACCCATGAATGCAATGTTCTTGTTTATTGCCTTCATTTATTAGTTTAAAACGTTTTGCTGCCATAGATTTATTTTCCTATCAAAACTAGGTAGGTGATTTTGGAAATAAGTCTGCTTCCAGGGATTGCAGAGGTCTTGCTGAGGACAGAAATTTTCCCTGTGGCCTTCATCATCATTGGCATAAGCATGTGCTTTTTCCTACTGATATTTAAATCTGAATTATAAACAGGCCTGAAAACTCATCCTGTAAATGCAAAATAAAGAAGCCACAGTCTAAAACTGTATGAATATCTGTCTCACGATATCTCTATGTTTAAATATTCACCAAAGCACCCAGTTGTGCTAGTTAACAATTACCCTTTCACTAATAAATTTTTTAAAAATAAACCAAATCTAGCATTTTCATGTGATAGCTTTCTTCTACTCAAGGCTGATACACAGCCACTGGAAGAGATGAAAGAATCCTTTTCCCAACCCTGAGTACTAGCATTTACAGCTTTTTGTCTGCTCCTTGTTTCTCTTATCAACTCGTAGTTCTGTGACCAGAACAAAATCTCCTGCACTGAAAGGCCTTTCTCTGGAAACATGGAGGTTATAAGCAGTGCTCTTCCACAGGCGGCAGCTCTCCCACCGAAGGCAGTCATTTCTGACTGCACTCCTTTCCTAACAGACTGCTACAAACACTCCCTGTAGAGGATTCTAGCTTGAATAGATACCTTCTAAACAGGTAATTATCTTAAGAGGTTTTAATCTATATTTTACTTTTAACCAAAGCCCACAGGCTTTCAGGCATATTGTATTTAACCACACTCAAACTGATAAGCTTTTCCTCCTCGTCTTTCTGCCTGGGGAAAAAAAACAACAATACAGGGAAAACAAGAAAGAGTTCATGGAATAGCAATTGTCTCTTTTGGAGACATGTTTTAATATATTTGCACCTATTATCCTTCTAATTAATTCTTCCTCCTACCCCAGCCCCTTCTCGTCCCCAAACAGTGCTTCTGAGAGAGGGTATACGTGTATACAGTACACCACAGCAAGATGACCAAAAGCAATCCCTGTTCACTTTCTTTACAGGTATTCAGTCTGAAATACACTATTAGGATTTAAGCGAAAGTCCTTAAAAGCAGGTGAAGGTATTCTTAATGAATACAGTAAGCTTTTAATGAGGACCATAGAATAGCAAAATAAATCACCTTGGTTTCCTACATTTCCCAAAAAGTTTCTTCTTTTTTTTTTTTCCAAGAAGCGCCCTCCTATTCTTTGTCTGAGTGGGGAGTGTTCACACCATAACTTCACGGGCATCACTGGCCTCTCTCACCTCTTCCCTGTTCTCTGGCTCTCTTGCTGCAGGGCCACTAGTGCAGCCTGCCCTCTGAGTAACGGCACCTGGCACTGTGAAGGAAAAACGGGCAATAGATGCACCTAGATTTTTAAAGAGCCAAACTGCCTTAGACTTACAGCAAATTGAAACAGTTGGGCCATGCTGGGCCTTGGCAGGATCGTGCATGAGCTCTCTGGGAACAAGCAAGCCCGGTTGAAATGGTTTTCATGTAGAACATGAAAATGTTCCTTACTGAAGAGGGTTGAGCACAGCCTCGTTCCTCTTCCTAGGAAATGGTGCCATCATGTGGTGACGTTGTTTTCTCTGTTTCCCATTACAAGAAGGCACTTGTACCAACAGTTTTCTCCCTTTACATTTTGAAAAACAGCATTAAATGCTGTTTGGTGATCCCATCTTTTGCTGACATAAATAGGTTACGGTTGGCCGGGGCAAAGGAATTAACACCCCTGTAATATGGCCAGCCTGTTGAAATACCCATTAATGCAGCTGTGATGGCAGCTTTGGTGGTTCTCCTGTTAATGTAGTGTGTGTTGCTTGGGGGTGTTGTAGATACCTACAGGTATCATTGATGTAGTCCTTGTCTGTGCTAAGAGGATATGACGGAATGGCTGTAGCAGCAGGGGGGTTGCAGAAAAGAGCTGAGAGAAGAACTGAGAGAAGCAGGATGTGTGTATATATGTGCTGGTGTTTACAGTGGAGGTATATTGGACTGGGCCTGAGAATAAAAATGGCTTTTGAGTATACTGTAAAGTATCTTTGGAGGTCCTAAAATAGCAAGAACAAAAACTGGAGTGAAAGTGGAAAAAGTAAATACCCTGGCTAAAAATGGAATATTTCATTAATTTAAAAATACCTGAATGTGCTGTAACACTTTGAAGCCCTTGGTCACCAAACTGCTGTGAATTAGAGCTAGATTTTACCTGGTGTTTTATAGTTGCAAGTAGGACGTTTATCATGAAGAGGTATAAAGGAATCAGGGCACTAGGGCACTGTGAGAGGAAAATTTCATTTTTGTAAGCCTGGAGAACAAAATCTGAAGAGACTTATAGAGTTAATTCTTGATCTTTCTGTAGTGCTCTTTATCAAAAGAATGCAGAAAAATTTCTTAAGATTAAGACAGGCAGTCCTTCCGGAGAACTGAGTGTGTGATGCTGTCCCTGTTCTATGTGTGAAGCAAACAAGTACAGACGTTGCCACCTTGCAGACTGTAGAGCAAACAGGATTAGTGCTGACCGACTCCTCCTGAAGACTTTCAGGCAAAGCATAGGAAGGTGATTCAGTGCCCACTCTGCAAGCGTGTGAGCTGAAATAGAGGCTTTTATGTTTGACATTGGGGATTTATGCCTACTGGGTGTAGAAGCAATTTTATGTACAGAACACCTTATGGTTTAGTCTTCAGTTTTATGTAGAATGGATATCTCATCATTAGGTAGACGCTAAAAAGGACAGGGCAGTTAGCTGAATAAATCATCCATAGGAAATTTGCTGAACATTCTCTAGTCCGGAGAATATGCCTATCTCCTGAACAAAGTCTAGGCAAACTCTTTTGTATTAGCCATCTACTCGATAAGCTTGCTCCTTGGAGATTAAGGTTGTGTTCGTGTGTGCATGCTTCTTGTCTTTCAAATAAACATAGTTATTAGACTATGAAATTTAGAGAAGTTTGACAGCTTTCAGAGCACAGTGATTCTTCCTTCCATAGAGTATATTACTGACACATTAGTAGATGTTGTGCTGGTAAAAATACAGTACTTCCTGTTAAATGTAGACTGCTACATATTTTGATTCTAACAACAATCTGGTAGGGTTAGGGCAATTCGTGTAGTGTCATCTGGTGTTTGTTTTGGATAGATATTATAGAAGGAGATACTGATTTTCAAGATGTTCAAGCAGATGATTGGGTGAAAACTCTAGCAAACCTTTAAAGCAACAGAAAGCAAGGGCTGCTCCTGGTCAGATCTCCTGCTGAGGATACAAATGTTCTTCTGTGTTCCTGAAACTCCATACAAGCTTTTCCTCTTGCAGGCCTCTGTTCAGAATGAGGCCAAACATTCAGGAGAATCAGTCAGAGCAGGATTGGCTAAATCAGCCTCTCTGATGTCGTTGAGATGTACTGAGACGTCAACCACTACCAGGTTTTCAGGATTTGTATTCAAGTCACTTCCTTGAGTGGAAAAAATGTTGCTCCACTAAATTTGGTCCCAGAGAGTTGGAACCTGATGCAGGACTAATTTTGTGTATGGGAACATTAGTTATGATTTTTTTCCAGTTTTATTTTAGAGTAACTAACTTGAGAACAACAGAAAATAAAACTTCATCACTAGGGATAAATCAGGTCGTTGGAGCTGAAGAAAGCACCCATGGTTATGGTGCTACGTTTGGAACAGGAGACGTTAATGTATGGAAATGATAAAACTTCCCATGGAAGTTGAAGTGATATAGTAGCTTTCACATGTTATGACAGAAATGCTGTATTTCCACTGAACTCTTACGTTTATGCAAGAGTTGAGATTTTAATTCCAAATTAAGGATTCTTTACTGAAACATGCCTTTCTTAAGAAATTCTTTAGAGTTTTGTTTTGATAACAGGGCTCTGTTTGCTTGGGTTTATTTATTCTGTAAGGTCTTTAAGGAGTATCACATATGAAGTATCTCAGGCAACTGTTTCATTCCCCTCACTCAAGTAGAGTACTTTATCCACTTTAGGGCCCTGCATTTTAAGTGATAGAGGACAAACTAGAAAGAATATGGAAGAAGATAAGAACGAGGAGAGAACATATAACCAGTGAGGGTGACTGGGAGACCTGAGTTTGTATTTTCTGGAAACAAGTCTAAAGAAGAAAAGTGAGGCACCTTCCAATATGTGAGAGAGTGCTATAAAGAGGAAAGTGGTCAATAGTTCTCAGTGTCTGCTGGAGGAAAGGATGAGTAACTGGTTTCAAAACTAAATACTAGGAATACTTTCTTGCTATAAAGACAGTAGACAGTCTGTCTGGGGAGGAAGTGGAAATCCCCCACATTGTTATTTTTTGCAAGCATGTTAGGCAAATTTCTGGAGAGGTAGTGTAGGTAAATTATTCCCACCACAAGGAAGAGGTAGGGTAGATGACTGTCTGAAGAACCTAATGCATCCTTTTGATACAATCAGGGGGCTGTGGTCATCCAACACTTGGTGTGGAGACCAAGAATTAGAGATTTCCAAAACTATGTGTGATAGAGTAAGAGTAAGGAGTAGATGATGATGTTTGTCTCAAGCAGCAGCAGGTTACTTAGGTTTGTGGTGCTACCTGGAACTAGTGGCTGGATTACAGATACACAGAGAAACACCTCCAGAAGCAGGAAGAAAGCCTGTCAATCCTAACTTCCACATCTTTGTCTTATCCCAGGATGTTCTCCCAGGTATGGAGGCACTTGTCATTCTGATTATAAGAGTGTAAAGATACCGTATTCTACACAAGATATAATGGCTCCAGTTTCTCTACTGTCTCTCAAAGTGTGTATTCTCAGTGCGAGGCCCAAGAAGCTTGTCAGGAAGACAAACTAGGCAACAATATCAAGCTAGTTCTAGTTAATCTTGTCTAAATACCAGTGAGATGGATTGCCAAACAATTTTCGAAAGGCTACTGCAAAAAAACTGAGGCAAAAACTCAATCTGTATCTGTCTCAGCAAGACCACCAATTTTCAAGAATGTAAGATGATCAGTCTCTTGGCCCTGTAACTGGGAAAGCAAGGCAGAGCTTTTGGGGTTCGCTCTGCAAGTTATTGATGTGAAAGACCACACAGTCAGTTTCCAAAAAGAGCTTCGATTCCAGCATCCTAGGCAGTTTGCTTCAGGTGAAAACTATGCACTGAGCTACTGCTGAGTTACAGTAGCTGTGGTGGTTTCATCATCACTGCATTTCTGGAAATGGTAGTCATTACTGTGCAATGAGCTTTGAGATACTGTGATTTTAAAGGACACTAGAGAAAATCAAATTCCTTGATATCTTTCAGTTATGAGCATTAGATATGTAAGCATTGGCTTTGCAGAAAGGGACATCTAGTGGCTGTAGAAAAAAACCCTTACTAAATATATTTTTAAATGTACAACATAGCCATTTGTGTGTGGCCTGCAGTCTTCAGTACTCCATACGTCTTTATAGCTCTACTACATCTGTGTTTGGCACAGATCATTTTCTATGTTTTTGGCAAACAAAAGATCACCTTTGCAAGCCATACCTTTCTAACATTATGTAGATCTTCATATGGTAGCTTTGGCAAATACAAAGCTACCCTCAAGCCATGCTTGATATGTCTCACTGCTGCGTTTCCACATTCTATATAGCCTCTTCCAGGAGTCCGCTGCCTGCTGTTCCCTTGTGCCATTGCCTTCTCCACTGGTACTGTACTTGGAGAGGTTGTCATTGTTATTGTCATGGTAAAATCTGCCTTCTTTTGAATGCCCATAGCATAAAAGTCAGCAGGAGGGGTGGATGAGATTTAGGGAAACACTAATCTAAGCACTCAGTCATGTATTGCACAACAAAAGTTTTTTCCTTTCCCATCCATGTTTTGCTCCTTCTTACTAGTTGAGGATGAATTCCATGCGTGTTTCTGTGAATAGCCTGACAGTTTAATCGGTACATTTGCATATGGGCAAACGGAGCTTTTTTTAAAGTTGCACAGTAATATGTTTCACCTTTATGCCATGCCAGCTTCAAATTGCATCCCAGGAGGATTGCAAATGTGCATAATCTGTGCAGTTGTCTAGGGTTTTTTCTTTTCTTTTTTTCTGCCTTTTTTTTTTTTTTTTTTANNNTTTTTTTTTTTAACTGGCAAATGCCTATTCATTGCCCATCTG
This sequence comes from Pampusana beccarii, assembly GCA_013399365.1. NCBI lineage: Eukaryota > Metazoa > Chordata > Aves > Columbiformes > Columbidae > Pampusana > Pampusana beccarii. The sequence continues at coordinate 43,874 of VWYH01001683.1, read as the reverse complement.
GGTAAGAATGGCCTTTGCATTTTCACACCCATTCTTTCCTATAAGGTTTGTGAATACCCCTCCAATCAGAACTTTCTTCACAGAAAGGGGACAAAACCATTTTACAGGAGTTTCTCAGAATAAGTCCATTGGGATCTCTACATCATGTTTACTGGATAAAAAAGGGAGGGGGACGGCACTTTAACAAAGACCACTTGAATTTCACAGAAAGGTTCCCACTGTCTGGAATTTAAAAGAGTGGCAGGCCTGAGAAGAGCCTGAGACAGCAGTCTTTTTCCTGAGCCGGGCATTCTGTGCAGTGACAAGTAGGTGAGTGTGTGTGTAGCTGCGTCTTGCAAAGAGCTGACACACTTTCTGGCTTGTCCAAGGCTCTAATAGTCTTTGTCAGAATGTGGCATTTACTTTAGCATCAAACCTGCATTGGCAAGTCCATCTTTTATGGGGAACATCACCTTTGGACTTTTGGCTTAGAAGAGCTGACAGTAAGGGTAGGGGACAAGAACAAAACTTGGATCTAGACACAGTTTCCTGCACAGAGGGAGAAGAGCCGCATAGGACAGTGGTCCAGTGGTCTAGAAGAAACATCTTCAAAATCTGTATTAGCTTTTTTAACCATTTATTATGTGTCTCTTCTACCCACTCGTCTCATTTATCCTTAAGTAGTGAATTTCGGTTGCTTCTCAGTTGAAGAAGTGGTAAATGTTCTCATTTCACTTGAAGAAGAGAAGAAATGAGAGGATTTTTTAAGAAAAAACTGTGTTATACCAGTGGCAACCAAAGTGCACTCCATGCCTTTTATGAAGTGACTCAATTGACTTTCAGACCAGTTCCTACACCTCAAGGTGCATCCTAGATTACTTCCCATGGGAGAACTATTCACCTCACTCTCCTAAAGGCATACAAACCTCTTTTATTGAGCCTTAATTAACCCCAGATGGCTGTTTTCATCCTGTTAGCTATTGACCAAATACATTGTTGCTACACAACTCCCCCTTCCCACAGCCAGAACCTGAGAAAGGCTGCTGAAACTTAGAGATGAACCTTGGACTTTCTCCTTTCTATACAGGATCTGTGGATAATCATAGAATAGTTTGAGGTGGAAAGGACCTTCAAAGCTCTTCTAGTCCAACCCCACTTCAATGAGCAGGGACATCTTCAACTAGATCAGGTTGCTCAGAGCCCCTTCCACTCTAGACTTGAATGTCTCCAGAGATGGGGCATCTACCACCTCTCTGGGCAACCTGTGCCAGGGTTTCACCACCATCATTGTGAAAAATTTCTTCCTCACGTCTAGCCTAATCTCCCTTCCTTTGGTTTAAAACCATTACCCCTTGTCCTATCATAACAGGCCCTGCTAGAAGTGGCAGAATTCAATTTCCCCGGGACAGCATCCAGTGTCTTGGTGCACATCACACCTTTCTGGAAAGGAATTGGTACCAAGGATGCATTTTTCACAGTTCTACTCACAAAATTCATTTTATCTGCCACGGTGTATAGGAACAAAGTAGGTTTCTTTGCACAGACTCAAGTCGAGACCCATCCATAGCATCCCTGGTATGTGTGGAATATTGCACCTTGGGCGTGTGCAAGGCAGTATTTTTGGTTTATTGAGTTAGACTGCTGCATGTTTCTTCTCATTATCAAATACCTTATTTGACAAAGCAGAACATAAACTAGAGCTCATTCCCTTTTGCAGAAGCATATCTTAAAGGCATGTTTGTGAGAAAAGAGAAACATAGGGTCAAACCACATAGTCATCAATACTTATTGATGGAAAGATTTCTAGCACACTGATAGGCAACCACTCAAAGGGAGATGCAGATAAATAGGTAGTTATGCAATCACTTGCCATGGCCTACAGTAGGTCTTGAAAAGAGGTGTCATCTGTTTAGCATTAATTTTCCACCCTTCTGTTTCCTCACCAGAACAAAGCTTTTTCCAAGTTCTCTTCCTTTCAGATCAAGGATCCTGTCTTTTTACGTAAACACATTTCGAATCCTTGTGTGATCTGACATGTTGGGCAAGAGAGGTATCTGGAACTGCCCTGGAGGCCTCTGGAGAGTGACTCTGTTTAGAAGGAGGAGCGAGTATATCTCCTCTGTACATTATTTTGTGTAATAATAGTTACAGTGCCCTTGAAGGAAAGTCTCTCAGTTTCTAAGATGTTTTTCCAGTCCTATAGTCAGTCTCATCAGAGGAGGAAACTCAGGTTTCCCAGCAGAACTTATAAACAAAACAGATGTAACTCACAACTTCCATGATACTGTTAGTGGTTTTCTCCTTATTTCTGCTATGTGAGCATCCCCCCAGTGCTCTAATCTTACATGGAAATTAGTACCCTTCTGATACTGGCTGGTTTACATCTGTTAGCATCAGACTTCAGACAGCTTGACGCCATCAGGATTTCCAGTTTCTGACCTTTATGCTTCGCTTTTATCATGCAGCTCCTTCAGAGAATTGAAAACACACACACAAACAAACCTGTGTCCAAGGTGTTTTCTCTTTGAACCACCGGAACAGAGGGTGTGAGATGCCAGGAGTGGGTAAATGAGAAGGAAAAGGCAGAGCAGGGAAGGATGCCACATTTTCCTCAAATTGCAGTGAGTAGTGTTCTACTGCCTGCGTATGAGATGTAAAGCGCCCTTTAGACTGAAGCAGAGGGACATTGCTGGGCTAAAAGACATGTACAAAACCCCTTTCAATGTCATTTATTTGCTCTATGTGCTTCTGCTAAAACAGACAAAGACAATAAGCTAGTTTAATTTACTCATGCTTCTCTACCGAATTTCACTTTTGGATTCTCACACATTAACAAGTAGTTGTGGCAAGAGGGGTTGTAGCTTTGGTAGGAGTATGCAAGATAAAATGCCTGTAATACTAGTGGTGATTTTGCATTACTTTTCTCTGTGTACTTTTCTGGGAACCGAGGTGATGCATGTACTGCAAATGCTAAGAGAAATAAATTATTAATAATGTTTTATTTGTTTACCTCTCAAAGGACAGTTGGTTCTTCATAGTTCAAAGGTGAATGGTAGTTTCTTCCCATCAAAATCTCAATAGATGAAAAACGAGTAAAGAATAGGGAAGGAAATGAAAAAGCACTAAAACTGAAGCAAGCAAAATGGAGATAGGGAAAAGTGGTCCAAGAGATTACAAAGTTACTTTTTAGTCACTTGTAAAAGTTAATTTTGAAGGATATGTTGGCTCTGTACCCGAGTTGGTTAGGTGCTTTTCTAAACTGTTCTCTGTTTAGGTTATTCAGTCAAACTAAGACAAAGTCTTCCTTAGAGTAAATGTCTGTAATTTTCCAGTTCCTGTCAAGTAAATAACAGCAGGAGAACATTTGTTTTTATATGATGGCATTATGGTGCCAGTCAGAACTTGGGATATGCTAAAAATGAAGGGGACAGCTCATGTTATCTTCTTGCTTTGGGTTCTTAGAAAGGACTGTTTGTCACTTTTGGGTAGCAAATGTTCTAAACCACAACCCCAGACAAAACTGTGTGTGGGATTTTAGGAACATTTACAGCCTAAATCTTGAACCAGATTTGGATTTTTGAAAGTGACTGCCAGTTTTTTGATACAACTAACTGTACCATAAAACAAAGGATCCAAATTCATTAAAATACCAATCTAGATAGAAATCACATTTTCATATAGATTCTTTGCATTAGCAACTTGGTGTAAAGGGTCATTAAAGTAAGAATCTGATCTTTTCTGGCATCAGTCCACATCGGAACAGCCTAAAATCCAGCTTTAATCCATGTGCTCAGTGTTTACGATTGGCTGGCTCTAGGCTTTTTAAAGCCAGATAAACTGTTAGGAAGTCCAAGGCTCAGGAATGTGGTTGGAATTTAGGCCCAGCTACACCTGTCTTTGCCTACTTTTGTCCAAAAATTTAGGACTTGAGCTTCAGCAAGTGAGTAGCAAAGTTCACTTCTAGCCTTACAGAGACGGTACCTTCTTACTGGTGCCTTTGTATCTGATTCTTACAGTATAAGCTGTTTTGTTTACCACTGGGCAGACGCCTTTGCCAATGCCCTGGCTGTGGCTCTGCAGAGGACAAGACTCAATCTGTTCTTTTTTGTTTTTTCTTTGTCACCTGCTTTGCTACAGGTAACATCAGTTGCAAGGGGATGACAGAGCGCATTCATAGCATCAACCTTCACAACTTCAGCAATTCTGTGCTCGAGACCCTCAACGAGCAGCGCAACCGTGGCCACTTCTGTGACGTGACGGTCCGCATCCACGGGAGCATGCTACGCGCCCACCGTTGCGTGCTGGCGGCTGGCAGCCCCTTCTTCCAGGACAAGCTGCTGCTGGGCTACAGCGACATCGAGATCCCCTCAGTCGTGTCAGTCCAGTCTGTGCAAAAGCTCATTGACTTCATGTACAGCGGGGTGCTGCGGGTCTCACAGTCAGAGGCCCTCCAAATCCTCACAGCTGCCAGCATCCTGCAGATCAAGACTGTGATTGATGAGTGCACAAGGATTGTCTCACAAAACGTGGGAGAGGTCTACCCGGTGATTCAGGATTCTGGCCAGGAGACACCCAGGGGAACACCTGAATCAGGCACCTCGGGGCAGAGCACTGACACAGAATCTGGCTACCTGCAGAGCCATTCGCAGCACAGCGTGGACAGGATCTATTCAGCCCTCTATGCCTGTTCCATGCAAAATGGCAGTGGGGAGCGCTCGTTTTACAGTGGAGCTGTGGTCAGCCACCATGAAACAGCCCTGGGGCTCCCCAGGGACCATCACATGGAAGACCCCAGCTGGATTACCCGGATCCACGAACGGTCACAACAGATGGAGCGGTACCTCTCCACCACTCCAGAGACCACACACTGCCGCAAGCAACCACGCCCTGTCCGAATTCAAACCCTGATGGGCAACATCCATATTAAGCAGGAGATGGAGGATGACTATGACTACTATGGCCAACAGCGGGTGCAGATCCTTGAGCGCAATGAGTCCGAAGAATGCACTGAGGACACTGACCAAGCAGAAGGCACTGAGAGTGAGCCCAAAGGGGAGAGTTTTGACTCGGGAGTCAGTTCCTCCATTGGCACCGAACCGGATTCTGTGGAGCAGCAGTTTATGGCTGGTCTGGGCCGGGATGGGCAGCAAGAACCTTCTCAAGCAGATCAAAACGATGTCCCCGCTGATGGCACTCAGCCACAGCAGCAGCAGCAGCATGTAGATGCCAACTCTTCCTCGCCAGAGAGAAGCAATGACGTTGAAATGGACAGCAAAGTGCTCGCAGTCAATAACAGCACCGAAAAGGGGGCTTTGCAGCCTTCTGTCAACACAACTGTTGCCCAACCATTGCCAACCACACAGATCTACTTACGCCAGACAGAAACCCTCACCAGCAATCTGAGGATGCCACTGACTCTGACCAGCAACACTCAGGTCATTGGCACAGCTGGCAACACCTACCTGCCTGCCCTTTTCACCACACAGTCTGCTGGCAGTGGCCCTAAGCCTTTTCTCTTCAGCCTGCCCCAACCTTTAGCTGGCCAACAGACACAGTTTGTGACAGTGTCCCAGCCTGGCCTGTCAACCTTTACTGCCCAGCTGCCAGCCCCACAGCCCTTGGCCCCGTCTGCGGGCCACAGCACAGCAGGTGGGCAAGGCGAGAAAAAGCCTTACGAGTGCACTCTCTGTAACAAGACTTTCACCGCCAAACAGAACTACGTCAAGCACATGTTTGTACACACAGGTAAGAGTATGTCCCTTTGGCTTGTACATGAAGTCCTTGACAAACGTGGACTTAGGTTCTGTTTCCCAACCTGCCAGCCCCCAGCACAAGCAGGAGGGAGAAGTTATCCAGGGATCTGGTATCGCTGAACACTTCCCAGGTTTACTGCATTGAAGCTGAGCCCCTGCAGACACATATAGATCCCCTATAGGGGCCTAACTGTTTGTGGTGCAGGAGAAAAGGTCATTTTACTTGGAGTAAAATGTGTCCTGCAGCCATCCAAGGAAATGGTAAGCACTTGTCCCCTGCAAGCTGACCAGGCAACGTTAAGTAGAAGTGGCATAAGGAAACTGTAATAAGGAATTAAAGGAAAACCATATCTACTAAGAAAGGGCTTTTCTCTGTAAGTTTTACAGCTATGGAGGTTCAAGCTCAACTGATGATGGTTGGCGTGAGCTCAGGGCAAGTTCATTCCTGGCGGAGCTGCAGCAGTAGGTCCAGGCCTGGGTGTTATACACACTGCCATTTATTTTCTAAATCTCACATATTCCTATAAGAAAGTAAATTCGGAGTTTTTTTCAGGAAGTTTTTCTGTACTTCACTGAAACTGATTGCTGTAATCCCCTATTTCTTGTTAAATCAGATGTTTCACTAACTGTCAGTACAGAAACATAGGGCTTTATGAGAAAAATTTAAAATAATGTAGAACGCATCAGCACCCTTTTTGTTTAAAAATGTAACTGCTTTTGTACATGGTTTTTGAGATGATATAGGTAGCCATATTTACAACTGAGCCAGAACTGCCTTTTCTAACTTTATAAAGATAGAAGACTTCAAAGCAAGGAGATGTATGTATCTTACATGGGCAACCTATCGTGGGTTCAGAACTAAATTTTGCTTGCTTTAGTCCTTGGCTCAGTCTGATGTTGGAGAGAAATTCTAGTTTAGAGAAAGAGTAAATATTTCTCTCACTAAGCAGTGGTTTTGTTAATGTCAGATCTTAAAATACAGCTGGATTTGTGATACATGGAGCAGGACCTGGAGAAGTTGCCCACGGTATGGGAGGAATGTAAGTCATTCCTCCCCATTGTATCCAAGAGATTCTTCTTCCATGTGCATGTGTAAAATTTTAACTTCCATTTATCTATAATTATCACTTAAATGAGAAATTCCACTAGACGTCTCAGGCAGACGTGTACATGTACATGTACATATACATATACATATACATATACATATACATATACATATACATATACATATACATATACATATACATATACATATACATATACATATACATATACAAAAAGGTCAAACTCTCGGGACTGGTACAAAATGTATGATAGCAAGGATCAAGGATCCTGAATCCTAAGATTACCTCTTGTGTCTCTTGATGTTCTCCGTCTTTCTCTTGTGGATGAGTACCTATAATACTATGTAGATAGTATTGTATTATTCAGAAAATTATCCCTTTCAGAACACAGTCAAATGTATCCTTTTTCTAAAAGCTAGAAAGGCTTTTTCACAAATGTGTTCACTGAGATTAGGTACTTTATTTCCCTTAGCCCCAACTGTGCACGGCATTTGGTATTTGGAATCTGATAAAGAATAATATTGGAAGACCTGACCTAAATATTCCTAGCTACTACACATAAAGTCAACCAAGGATGTTGATAGGCATCTCCAATCCTGAATTAATATTTTATTTTTGTGAGTCTGAGAATGCCTCAAAATAATGAACTTCAGTGACAAGCAGAGAATTGTGTAGATACGTGATTTCCAACTTCATTTAGGAACTAACTGGCTGCTGGAGTATCTGGGAGAATAATTGCATCTTAACCAACAGAGGGCAGGGCTTCAGAAAATCCTTCTGAAAATAACCTTTGTAAGTACAGCCTGAGAGAAAGTATGACTACCTTGTCTAGTGCTGGACAGAATAATTATGAAAACTGAGAGAAGACAGCTGTTCCCACTGTCAGCATGATTTTCCTCAGCCCTGTTAAAAACAGACAAGTGAAGTGGCTCTGGAGAAGATCCATGGAAAAAGAGAAAGGTCTGGGAGATAGAAATGTTTGAATTAGTCTTGCTGTTTGGAGGGCTCACAAGAGAAGCCATGGAGGAGTCTAATCATAAACAAGAATTCAAAAACCTGGAGGACTCCTAGTCTCTGCACTTTTTTATGCTTCCAAAAACTGCCCTGTAACGTAGCTTCCCATGCAATGAAAGCACCACAATGTAGGCTCAAACCTACCTCTCGTTCTTCTTTCACATGGACACAAACACGCTAGAGATGGATATTTTTCCATGTACCCTGCACACTGGCTTTAGTGTATCCCAGAGTGCTGTTCTCTAAGACGTGCAGTGTTGTGGAAGTACAGTGCTAGAATGCATGCAGGGGCCATGCACCTTAGAAGCCATCATTGCCTTCTCGTACGTATCACGTTGTGATTAATTCTTGATAACTGTCCCACATTGCTGTCTAAAACCAGCCAAATACGAAATAAAGAACCAAAAGGTGGAACATGCACATATAATTCACTGAGCAATGTTTTCTCTGACTTCAAGATGAAGAGTCGTGGAAATAAAGAATCTGCAGTGCTTACTTAGGAAGCACATACATTTGCATACAAAAAAAAAGAAAACCTAAAAACTGTTGAGATTCTTACAAAAGAAAAAATCCCAGGGAGGTTTTGAAGCTAGGATTAGAAAGCCAGAACCCAGTGTATCTTAGAAACATGTGCATGCAAAAATTAGGGTATTTTCATAGCATAGCTTTAACAGGGTCTAGAGCAGAGGAGACTGACTTATTACAAACTCTGAGACATATATTGCCTAAGGCAAAGATGAGTACTGTAAATAAAACCAGTCTCCTGTAAGTTAATCAGACGTTATTGTAACTGACACACTATCATTTTCCACATAACATGTGTCGAGCATATTGGTCTGTCTACATTCAGCACTTTACTGTGTTCAGCAAAGCCAGCAGGAAAGTAAGGACTTAATGTGTTTTGACCAAGTGTCTTTCACCAACTAGGGACAAACTCATCATTGCTGCAAGGAAGAGCAGTGTGTAGATTTCATTCACAGTTGTTACCTTCATACATACAAACTGTGAAATAAGAAGAAACAGAGACTCAGAGGAGATAAAAAGTAGGTCCTTCCCATCCAATCCGTATTAATTATCTCCTCTTAAAACTGAATATAAGCATCATGTTGTAATCTCTCTATACGAAGGGTAAATTAGATGTTAACACAGGCATGTGATGGTCCCTGAAAATTGACTTTTCAGGATCTAAAACAGTGCCAGACAGATTGTAAAAAGGAGGAAGCAGGATGTCTGTGGAAAAAAGGAAAAAAAAAAAAGAATCTCCGCTAGAGGGGAAATTGCAGAATGACCAAAGGAAAATAATTTTTCAGTCGGTGAAACAGAGGATCATTTTGATTATTAGAGAGTTCCAGTAGCATCTCTCTCCCTGACAGCTTTGGGGATGATGAATTACTACACCTGAAATATACCACAAGTGATTCAGAAAACAAATTAAAAAGCAGCTTTTAGTGGGGCATTCAGGGCATTGGGTATTGTCTACATTATCAATACAGTGGCATATCATGAAATTGTTGCCTGATACCATGAACCATGAGGCCATGGCGTTGTGTCCCAGAATAAGTCTGAGCATGAGGAGGAATTAAGAGTAGTCTGTACAAACTGATTGTATGTGCTCAGCTAAATTATGTTTTTTCAGTTCATCCTTGTAGTCATTGGTTTGTCTGGATATGGTCAGAGTTCACTTACACGGGTTGCAAGAATCAGTTTTACAAGAACCCTGGGTGCACAAGGCAATGTGGTAGATGACATAAGTATTTCATGTCTCTGGTGTACCTGATAAGGCTTTTTATTTAATTTGCAGTCAAATCATTTAGATTTCATGTCTGTTACACCAGAAGTTTATCTGTTAGACTGCCCTTTGCATGGTGCTGGCTGGCCAAGACAGTTCTGTGTATCGGAGTGCCCTCTTGAGTTACGCTTATCCACCAAGCTTCAGCTATGAGATTTGACCAGAAAAAGGGGCAACAAATGTAAATCTTTTATAGAGAGCTGGATTCCTTTGGTAACCTCTTACGTGTCTCTTCTGAGAAAGTTAAAGCAATTTGACAAAAACAAGTGTGTTACAGGTCAGTCATCTAGTAATCACTAGCTTTATCCGTGCCTTCATAGCGTACAGGTAGGGCGATGGAGGCACTGAAAGGTAAAGTAACATGAGGCCTGTCTAGAAATTAGCGCAATGGGTAAGGCAGGAGGATGAACAGGAGAAGTGATGCCACTGAAGCCGGGGGTAAAACATGGTGAACGTTCAATCTAGTCCTATCTTTGTCAGTGCCATGTGCTGTGTGGAAGTGAGGAATACCTACAGCCCCTTTGCAAAGCATTGCAAGACCTCTGGTCGCAATAGATTTTGGGTATCGAAACATGCTTATTGACAGAATTACTCTTTCTTAACCAGAGCACCTCTCCAAAGACCTCTGTGAGACTTACCATTAATTTATTGCAAAGAGTCATAAAGAGCTGGTTTAATTGTATGATTTTTTTTTCTTTTTCTTTCTTTCTCTCTCTCTGTCATTGGTAATGGGCAGGTGAGAAACCCCACCAATGCAGCATCTGTTGGCGCTCCTTCTCGTTAAAGGATTACCTAATCAAACACATGGTGACGCACACGGGCGTGAGGGCCTACCAGTGCAGCATCTGCAACAAGCGCTTCACCCAGAAGAGCTCCCTGAATGTGCACATGCGCCTCCACCGCGGGGAGAAGTCCTACGAGTGCTACATCTGCAAGAAGAAGTTCTCCCACAAGACCCTGCTGGAGAGGCATGTGGCTCTGCACAGTGCCACCAACGGCACGCCTGGAGCCACCGGCACCGGCGCCAGGGCCGTCCCTGCCGGGGTGGTGGCCTGCACGGAGGGGACCACGTACGTCTGCTCTGTCTGTCCAGCTAAGTTTGACCAAATCGAGCATTTCAACGACCACATGAGGATGCATGTGTCAGACGGATAAGTAGAATCTCTCTCTCTTTGTTATGAACAAAAAAAAAAAATAGAAACAACAAAAAAAGCTATGGCACTAGAATTTAAGAAATGATTTTTGTTTCATTTTTACCTTTATTTTCCTCCTTTTTTTGGGTTCGTTTCATTTTGTTGTTTTTGTACTACATGAAGAACTGTTTTTTGCCTGCTGGTACATTACATTTCCGGAGGCTGGGTGAATAAGAATTTTCCCAGCCTCCCTCGGATGGTGGCCTTAAGGCCAGGTAGTGCTTCATGAGCTCCACTGGTTGGATCTCTAGCTACTGGCCTCTAAATACAACCCTTCTTTACTACAAAAAACAAACAAACAAACAAACAAAAAAAAACCACAAAAAAAATCAAAAAACAGACAGAAAAAAATAAAAAAAAATTTCTCACTTGTGAAGAGCACTACAAAAAAAAAAGAAACAAAGCAAAATATATTACAAATCTACAAGGCCTACTGTCGTTATAAGTACACCGCTCGCAGTGTTTCGATGGACATAATTCACAATGCTGACCGCTTATGGACTTCACAGTATCCAGTTAGAACTGTGGAATATTTTGCTTCTGGTTGAGCAGCAACCAGAGGAAACAAGGCCCTGCTGGTTTCCACCACGTGTCTGCTTTCTCACACACACGGCCATCCACAAACACACAAAAGGGCTGAGGGGAGCGCGAGGCAGTGTGGCTTGGATCATGTGGAGTCCCTGCAGGATGAGGAAAAAGAATGAGAGGTTCCTCACCTGGATTCTGCTCCATGCCATGCTCTCTGGTGCACCCTCCCCGCTGCTTTTCCCATACCACCACCACCTTAAAGCAGAAACCAAGAAGATTCAGACAACGAGCTACGGTGGCTTTTTTGTAATTTATTCAGTGTCTTGGCTGAGCCCAGGGCCTCAGCACAATCAAGAGGGACTTTCACAGAAGGCGAAGAGAAACACAGAGGAAAATCAAAGATATCAGAGGTTGCAACCTATGGATCTAGGTACAAGAGAAGGGTTAGTTCNTAAAAAAAAAACAAAAAAGTGAGATTGTTAAAAGTAATTTTTCTTTGTTTTCTTTTTTGTTTTGCGTACACTGCCACTAATATCTTCTCTTTTATTATATATATGAATATATAGATAAATATATATTTTATTTTAAATTGAGACTGTTAAGGTTAGCTAACCTGCTTCCAGATAGAGGGGGGGAGGGGAGATGATCTTGATTTTTATTTTAAAAAGAGGAAGGATGTTTCTTAATTTTCTTTTCTAGTATTATTCTCTCTCTCTTTTCTAATGGAATCAAGAATTACCTGGGTCGATGAGGGGCTCTGTGAAGTCATCTGTGAGATTATCTACAAGAGTTTGTGCATCCTGCAGTATCATTTGAACTGCTACTTTGTTTTTGAATTATGTGGTTCTCTTTTTGGCTCTTAACAAGGTTCTGTTGTTTCTTTTTTTTTATTTCCACCCCAGAATTTATTTCTGCTGAAGGGTGGTTCCTTTTGAGAAAGAGATTTTTCTAGCAATGTTCCCTTGGTTTGGGGGATTATAGAGTCTGTAGTCTTTTCTTTCTTCTTATTTTAAAAAGTACTGAAAGTTTTGGAAGTATGTAATAACTAGGATTTCCCTTCTTTTTGGTCACTGGACAAGAATTAATCTGCTGTATTGTTCTCTCATCCCTGCCTTGCTCGCTAGAGAGCTTCCATATTTGTGTGGGAATCTGATCCTGCCCCTGGTAATTTGTGCTGATGCCAAAATAACTTAAAATGTTACCATTGCAAATTATCTTCCCTTCTTCATTTGCAAAAACATGGAACTGAAGGGCCACATCCCGCGTTCTCTGCATATGCAAAGCTGTGCAAGGAATGTAGGATCAGTGTGAAAGATTGATTCCTGATCTGCATGGTGGTTTGTATTTTGTTTTATTGTGTTTGGGCTGGTGTTCTCCCTAGTCGTCTTCTGTGTATCTGTGTGAGAATTTTCCCCCCAAAGGCAACTCCCAAAGTACAGGGGTCCTTAGTTCAGCTGGATCAGTGTCTGACACTATCTTTGTCTTGCTTGAAATCCATAGCTAGGATTTGCACCAGCTGCACTCTGGACTTTATATTTTAGACAGAGAAGAAGCACCTAACAAAAATATGCAAAAAGGAAAAAAAGAAAAATTGCTAGTTTAGCTTTTACTTGTGTCTATATTTAAATTAAGCTTTCTTAAGTTTACAAAACTTTGCTTGTGAACACTGAGCATTTCACATGAGACTTTTTTTTATGCTGGACAACTTTCTAACTATTGACTTGATAGATCTCCACATACAACTTTGCGTGTTCTTTACACCTGCGGCTTCTGTATCGGATGTCTGTGATTCACCACGGGTAACTTCATTGCTATGTTCTACACCTGTTCCGTTACTGATTTATTTTGGGGAAAAAACCTGACAGGTGGTTCAGTCTCAGAATCTTTCTGTACCCTGCAAGATACTGTTCGGCAGATCCTAGACACTGAAGCCCTGATTCTCAGCTGCAGTAGGCAGCATAAAGAGACTTTCAGGCGAGTGCCAGGGCAAATGAGCCTCTTATATGGTAACATCTTTTTTGTTACGGGTTTGTTTGGGTAGTTCATGGGGGCTGGAGAAGGAGCACAAGTTAGTTAATAAATATAGTTCTAATAACCACATTGGTAAAAGCAGTGCTGGCAGGTAAACCAAGAAGTGAAAAGACAATGCCTAAGAGAGAGAGGAAGAACTAATATCTGCCATGTAAAGACACACTACATATGTACAGAAAATAAGGGTTCTAGAGAAAAGGGTGTGGAAGAAAATGAGGGAGGTGAACCTATACAAAAGGATTGAAGGAGGAAAGGAGCTTTAGTATCAAAAAGTTTGGTGTTCTCCCATATTAGGAATTAATGAAGAATTTTACCCATCTTAAAAATCTGTAGCTGCTCATTTGTCATATGAGGCCTGGGGAAAAGCTGTTTAATTTGCCATTGTTAAATCTGGTGAACCATAGTCAAGATGTAGCGTATTCTGGAATGTGCTTCTGATGCCAGAAGAGATATGGCAGTACACAGGAAATAAGAATCAGGGTTTACACTCACCTAAATCCGAATACTATGGTGTTTAGAGAGAAAAATCCTATCTAAAATCTAAATCCTATCTTATCTATTCAACCTTCCCTAAATCAAAGCAGCAGCATCTTTGAAATACAGATGTATTATGGGACCTAATAAATTTGAAGTGAATTACAGATCAGTTGTGAATGGAGGGTGCCAATTAAAAAAAAATAAACTCTTTAAAATAGTGGCATACTAGATTGAATTCTGAATCACTTGTCAAACAGTTTAGGCCAAGGTCTTCACAAATGGCTGCCTGAAATATAAACTGATTTTGATGAACTTCTGGGCTCAAAAATTAGGGGTTTGATTTTGTAAAACATGAAGCAACTTGCAGCATGACTGCGAACGTAACTGAAGGTGCTCATCAGTTCACTTATTTAGGTGCCTTTCTGTGAACTTAAGAGCTCAAACATAGACCCTTTATCTTTTAAAATGGTAAATTCTTTAAAATAATGCTTCCTTCCATCTGTTGAAATATTTATTTACTACTTGGAAACTACTACAATATTGGAATATTACAGGTATCTTCAAGCTTCATGTATTGCTACAATATTCCTGTTAAAGAATACCTGTGCTACACTAGCAGTCCCATTGACTGACAAACTGCTATTGACAGTGTTTGAGCGCATTCATCTCAGTATGCTTGAAAGGTTTCTTTCAAAGCACCTGGTAAAATGATATAGAGGAGAAAGAGCAGACTGTAGTGACAGAGCATGCAGCATCCTGCATTCCTTGACCCTGATTCTCACTTTCCCTAAAGCTCGCTCCCTGTATGTTGCTTTGGCAATGGAAAAGGGCATTAGAAAGGACATAAGCATACAAATCAAGGCTTCTCTGCAAGGCAAAAGTGCAATAAAGGAAGCCTTAGAGTAAATGAGAGGTAAGTGCCTTCTCTTACTGCTGCTGAGGCTGATGATGTCAATTGAAAATGTAGGATTGACCAGAGCAGATCTGCCCTGTGGTCCACCTTGCCCAGTATTCTGTCTTTGACACGTGGCCAGTTACAGATGATTTGGATGACGATGAAATGCCCATGTTGGATAATTACAAAGTAATAAGCCTATGAGAGAAGATTTATTATAATCCTCATTAGCTATGTATCTGCTTATAACCTAAAGACATAGTAATTTATGGCCTTAACATTTTATCCCATATAAAAATTATATATTGTGGCAGATAATTCTCATTATCCTTTAAAGATCTAGCTTATTAATTGCTAGGTGGCCCCAGTGCTATCCTGCAGAAGTGAGTTCCTCAGGTTAATTACCACATTGTAATTATTCCTTTTCAGGTTAATTTTGTTGCTGTTCATTGAAACACCCTTGCTCTTTTATTATGTGTAATCATAAATCAGAGAACCAAACTTCTCTTACCCATTCCGCTAAAGTCTGCCTCTCTCTTGGAAGTCCGAATCCACAAGAAATGCAGAACCACAACTTCAGTGTCTGCTGGGCAGTAAGGAGAGAACAGCTACCGAGTGTGTGCAGCTGCGTGTGTGGAGTGTGTGCATTAGTGAGGTTCTCCTACAGGGATCTCTTGCAGAGGACTGGCAAGTACAACTCGTAAATAATGGGAACGTGCCAGCAGAGTACACCAGTTAAGAAGTTGTAATATGTTGTGAAATATCGTATCTGGTCCCTCCTCTCACAAAGCCCTTATAATGGTCTCTCATAAGGGAAATAGTTACAGGTATTTTGCAGGAGCTGCTCTGGGGACACTTTCTCAGCAACTGGCATGCTTTCGTTAGGCCCATTTCTGGCCCATGCTCTTTGTTGTTTTCAAAACCAGCTCAAATTCACAGTAAGGTAACAGAGAAGAGTGGCATTTAATTGACTTTCTAAGAGAATGAAATTTACCTTTGCTCCAAGATTAAAGAGGCCAAGTGGCACCCATTTTTCTTGTAGAGTAATAACCCACATACCATCAGCCCCCTCACTTCTTACCAGCCCCAAACTGATTTCAGTTGAACTTGGGTTACGTGATTAATGCTGGATCATTCCCATGGGTGGAGGAACAAATCTCTCACCTTTAGTGAGTGTTATGCTAGCATGTCCTGCTTCTCTTAGTAGTGAAAACAAATCCCATAGGGAGAAGGTACAAAACATACTATCTGCAGGAGTGTTGAGTCCAATCCAAAATCAGAACCACCCAAACCATTTCAAACATGACCAGACCTTCAGTATGACTAGGACTGTAGATTAGTGACTCTTCTGACAGTCTTATGCTAAGGAAATCCTCCAGCTTCCACTGCCGAAGATAACTTGCCACTCTAAAAGAAGTGTAGTATCGAATTATCACCTGGTGGCTGTTCTGTCAAGGAAAACTAGACCTTGGTAATCCAACCTTTTCAATTCGGAATCCAGCTGCTCTGAGCCATTGAAATAAACCTGAGAGAAATGAATCAGCAGGTAGCCTCACTGAAGCAGCACCTGATCAGCCTAAAGCAAAATAGCTGCTTTTCACATTCCTTGATTTGTTTTTATGCTGGCTGTGACAATTTGTGAAGCAGGTGTAATGTGATGACAACTTGGCTCTGAAAGGTTTTGAGCCTCCTCTGCTCCCAGGAGGTTTGTCACTCAGTAGGATCTGGCCCCTAAGTGATCGTGGCTCTGCTGAAGAAAGGCTTATGAGATTAAATCTGAAGTCTTGATTTTGCAAATGCAATGAAAACGTTTCCCCACGCTTGAGTGTCCCACTGACAGAAACCGAAATCAGGTAGGAAGGCCTTGCAGAGGGGCAGATACTGGAGACACCAAGTCTCTGCAGCATGTCCAGTAAGGCAGCCAAGTGTAAGCAGGTGGCCTGAGGCTATATTCGTGTCTATCAGGGGCCTGTTCTGGCCAGGCCAAGTCAGTGTTCTTGCTGCTGTTAACCGTCTTATTTGTTCTGCTAGAAGTAAAAAGCTCTCAGCTGACTTCCTTTAAAGCTACTCAGTGATCCCGTTCATTTCAGCAGGAGCAAAGGAGTCCCCAGATTTTGACAAATGACTAAGCTGTGAAATTTGGAGAGAATTTTAGGTATATGTGTATTCTTCAAACTAACTCAGACAAAACAAAAAGACAGGTTATGTTTTCTTTAGTGTAGAACAGAGAGATTTGGTCCTCAAGGGAACACTGACAGAGAGATAACCTGTCTGAAAAATAAGAATGCTTTACTCTCTTAGGCCTATTGTCGTGAAGCACAAGGGGAATCTTTGTTTCGTTTTTCTAAGAAAATATGTAAATGAGGAACAAAATGTGTTAGGTAATAGTGTATATCCATCTAATTATTCCCAGTGCTGATAACTAATCAACTAGATTAGTGCCTCTAGGAACAGAGAAAATGTTGCACATTCAATGTTTCTATTTCTGATCCCCCTCTGCTGTAGATCAGGAGTAACTAAGATGAAAAGATATGATTGAGAGAAATGCAAAATCTTGGTGAACAACATAATTATTTCCCTGCTTATGTCTGCCAGTATCTGGACAAATAGCTACTCTGAATTAATGTTTATAATTACTAGGCTACTGTTAGATAATTTTGGTTTAAAATTTATGGTTTTAGTGAAAAAAAATACAAAATGAAATATTAATAGATACTTTTTCTTGATATATTTAGCAATGGTGCTGGCTTGTTTTTGCGTTTTAGCCTCTGCAGTAGTGCTTGATCCCCAGGCATTATTAGAGAGTCCAAGTATAGGAGAAGCAGTTGGCTGATCTTCTGCAATTAAGGTAAAAACTCAATTCTTAATTTCTATCAGTGCAATCTATATTGGCACTTTTGGGATGGTTGCATGTCACTGGAGATAAATGCAGGCCCTTTGATTGGTTTAGCTGTGATTTCTTTCAAGAAAAATGTATTCTAACAATATCCTTTTGCTGCAACAGTATCATTATACAAACAAAAAGAACTGCCAATATCCCATCACGTGTGAGAACTTCTATCCAGTTCAGACCATAAGGACATTTTTGTTTCCACTCCTCATGCAAACTTTATTAGCGCTTGAGCTCTCTTTGTGCTGCAAAGTTTCATGCACAGTCATGCAGCCACACCCCAAGCATCCTTTGTAAATGCTTTGTGTCTGGTTGGGCTTAGGTATTACAGTAACCCATATGCTTTCATAAGGTCTGTGCTGGGACTTACCCTGCTGACAAATCTGGTCAGTTTTGCAAAGCATTTCTTGCTTCAGGTATTTTCCAGTCAGAACTGCAGACTTCTACAGGGTGCACACTTCATACAGTTGACTTGTTGGTGATTTTTTGCCAACTTCATAGTCCCGTGACACTTGAGGAAAGTGGTTAAATAGTTATTGTTGTGCTCTGTCTGATTCTGCAGTGACCAGTTTCTACAAAATGGACAGATATCTTTCTGAGATCTATGCATTTAATTAGGCATCTTTTCTATTTCACTTTTCTCCTTTTCTTTTTGCCACCTGGATATCGCCATGTTCTTTAGTGAACCTAATGAAGTCTCCTAAAGGATGAACTCCCATGTTGAATATGCACAGTTCGACTAGAAAGGACCATCACATTCAGGAAGCAGGATTACATTCACCCAACTGCCCTGAACTTTCTTCCTCTCACTTTTTCCGTGAAGTCCTTTGCTTTCATCTGCTACACAGTCTGTTGGTACCAATGCGGTCTTTGAATAAAACTCAATTATATGGCCTCTGTGTGTGTGTGCATGCAAATGTGTGTGTGAGTATGCATGTGTATGCGTGCATGCATAGGTAGATAGCAAGCTATCTCTTTCTGGCTTTACAGACAGGTTGCTAATAGAGTGTGTGGGCATGCCTGGTTCAGGAAAGGGTTTAGATGGAACAACAATTACAACATAACTGTGGAGCATTGGCATGAATCTGTATTAATATAATGAAAAATAAGTACGCTACTTACAGAGTATATATGCACATGTATATTCATAAAACACATTCTGTTGGCCAAATGCTCTTAACTGATATTTGCCCAAATAAGATGTTTGTCCTCATTCAAAACGTGACACCCAGATTGGGTCCAGTGTACTTTTGTGAGTAACCATTCTGAAGGGAAGGCTGGAGTGTGCCTCTCAGAGCCTTATGTGGTCTTTGACCCACAAAATAAATAAGACTGCCCAGCTCAGCAGTCTTCACCAGCAGAGATGGGCATCCATGGGGAGTGACAGCTCCGGAACAATACAGTTGAGCTCAGTCACTCATTTCCATTGAATTTCAACATGTTCACCTGACAAAGGAATAAAATCCAAGAGAAATAATCTAATTTGCCTGTTTGCTCCCCTTAAAAAGAACAGTAAAAAATTATCAAGTCTTTAAACAGTCAGCAACACAGTGTATTGATAGGGTCTGATATACTCCAGGTCTGGAGTCTCTAGTATCCAAAGCACCATATCAAACAGCTCTTTCCCCACCTCACGTACTCTGAAACATGTTAACTCTGAACAAGTAATGTGAGTAATCCATTCTAAATGTGCAGTCACTAACAATTAAGTTTCTCTCCCTTGGTCTTTGCCAAAATGTTTTTGGGAATATGGTTAGTGTGTCTAGAAGACCAGTAGATTGTCAGGAGAAGAAATTGGTCAGTCGGAGTATTCAGTATGTAATCCATGAGAACTGCAGGATATCTAGAACTCATTTTGCACCCATTTAGTTGGTGGGATGAATAAGTACATTTAGCTACAGCTGCCTATTTTGGTATCGAGATGGCCCCAAAAGTAGCATTTTATTATTTTAACTCTTTTGCCCTGCTGGGGGATTGTCCTTGTCTAGGAAAGGGTAACTGGAGACTTGGGGTGGATTTTTTTTCTTTCATTTTTCATTCATAAAGAGTTGAGTGGATGTTATTCCTCTTCTTAGATTGGTGGCATTTCCCTTCCCCTTTTGAATAAGATTATAAATGCAAGAATTTTGGCTGGTTGATTTTGGGGTTTATTTTGGTTTGGGGTTTTCCTTTGGTTAATGTACATTGTCTCTCTGTAGTCAAAATGTCTGTGACTGTAACAGTATGTATTTCTTTTACGGGAGAAAATAGACTTTTTGGTTTTTGTTAACAGTACTAGTGACTTTGTGGAAAATGACAAGTTGCTATTTAGATATGCTTAGTTAAGTACAGTACACTACAATACAGTATTTCTGAAAGCTAGAACATACAGTACACAATATATATAGCAATTCTATATCAATATATATACATAGTATAATCATTTAACTTTTGCATCTGCCTATGATCATAGAAGAATTATTTTTCACATGTATCATTCACAACCCAATCAACTGCTGCAGCTATTTGAAGCATTTAACAATCATTATTACAGCTCTAGTGTGCTTTTTCATATTATTGGCTTCTTTGTTGTCTTTACAACTATTTTTTCAGACTTTTAAAAGTCTCTATGTAGCAAGATGTAGGAAAGTAAATTTTTTTAAGAAAAGGTAAAACAGTATTAGGCTCTACAAAAAGTTAGAGGTTGTTCCCTGCTACCCTTTCATATCAGAAGAACAATTAATCAAGACAATTAAGGTTATCTATTAGCTCTCTTCTAAGATGTCCTGTTATTTCATTTGTAAAAATGAATGCTATGCTTTCCTCTTCCATTCCTAGCCTTGGAGAAAGATGCCACAAGTGGTCTTTCACTCTTTGCAAGTTCTGTTTCTTTAAAGTTTTAAGATTTCCTGAAATTATCCTCCACACTAATGTGGGGTAGAAGTAATCTTATTCTCCGTACAGTTACGCTTAATGTGGCCATTGGATTTTGGCAGGAATTGGATAAAAAATACCTCCATCCACCGCTATTAATATGTTCGAATTGCATCTTTACTTATCCACTTGATCCCCCCTTTTTCAAATGAAAAGAGCCTCTGCAAGTTTGAGTTTCAGTTCAAAAGTTTTCCAAGGTGAGTGTTGCCTTTGTCATTGTCAGTCCACATTACTGTTGGTTCTGAGTTTTGGGTCAGTCCCACTAGATTTTAATTGTCACCACAGAGCTGCTGGAAAAATGTCACTAAGGATACGTCCGTATCTCGATCCAAGTAGGCCAGAGGAAGCTGACCAATACCCAAGCCATGTGGCTTGGGGTGTCCTTTCTGTGTTCTCATCTTGCAACAGATGGCCCAGGCAGCAAGTCTCAATCCAAACTTCGTAAGAGTGCAAACTTAACGAGAGCATGGAAATCGACATTTGCTTTTCTAATTCGGGTACATCTAGGCTGACCTTCATTCCTTGTCGATAATATATCATTCCTAAGCGAAACTGTGCAAAATCAAGTGGATGAGTGTTGTGGAGGAGGTATTCATTATATCTCATTTCTTCTAACTGTGAAGACCGGAAGAAATGAGAGATGGTCACATCAATTGCAAACTGTGTTTTCACTGAGAATGAGGAAATCTGTGTCACTGCAAATCGATGAGCTTAAAAGTGACTTGGGAGTGGGAAGAGAGGGCAAGAGTTACCTATGCCACATCTTGGGATAATGAAATGAGAACTTCAGGCATGGGAACTGTCAAATGCTGGCATTCCTTACAGACTGCTGTCATCTGCCATTTGCACTTACATGGAGGCCACTACCACATCCTTTTTCTTTCTACTTGCAGTTTAAGAGTTATGGTCTTCCAGCAGTGACTTCTAAGTCTGGCTTTTCTTCTGTGTATACCTTTTTATAAGGGAAGGAAGAGACTATTCGCTCAGTATGAATTACGCAGGTAACAAAACTAATTACCCTACTACATAAAGGATGGGCTTTGTCCCATCAAGCCAAACAGGTGCCATTTCCCAAATTAATTCCAGTTAGCTGCTGCAACAGAGTGCTGATTCAGTGGTCCACATTTTCTGACCATGGTCTTTGCCTCTTCCTTTGACTGAATGCTGAATCATACATATTTTCGTAGAGAGTGTTCTCGCTTCACTGAGAACGCCTGATCATTTAACGGGCTGCATACCCATTCCACGCTTCCCTTGCTAATCCTTTGTAAGGTTCAGTAATTCATTTAGGATAATTACTAGTCTAACGTGTTTCTTGATTTGACTTCTTCGTTGCCTTTTATTTTTCCTAATGCTTTTTTAAACACCTCAGTTCATTTTGCATCTTATACAGTTTACAGTTTATATTTTTAGGCTAAGAAGTGGTTTTACAAGCAGGATGGTACCAAACAGGTAGATTATCCACACTAGAGATTGTACTTTTAGAATGCAGTGTGTACAGATACAATTGCCTAAGGGAAAGTGAAACTAACAAAATAATCAGCTGGTAAACACTATTTTAACATATCTTTTACATAAAAGACAGTCAGTCATTTGTGAATCCAGAAATCTTGCCTTTTTTCAATATGTATCCTTTCTTTTTCATTCTCTGAGGAAATACTAATCTTGAGCATTGTGATGTTCTAAGAAACTCGTTTCATATGTGTGTATTTTCTGCTTTTCTAAGGAGAGAGAAAGCAGAAGGTGATACTGGCTTTAGAGTTGTGTAGATTCTTGCATTGGAGACTTTTCTCAACTGACAGAAACGTCAAGGGGAGACTCTGTCCAAATATTAGCTTTATTCTAGTATGTGATTTTTGTTATTACTTTTGTTTCTCCAACTCCTCGTTGACCAAGTAGACTCCAGGGCTAATGCAACCTGTGGTCTCATGTTTCTGTGGTCAACAGCTCCTTTTTGCACTTCTGTGTTATACAGCTTTTGAGGAACACAACAGCTGAAGTAGGTAACACTGTCACCACGAGAGGGAGAACCTTGTTCTCCGAGAATGTTGCTCTATGCTACTGTACAGGGACTGAAAGGGATTTTAAAGCTTTTTGCTGCAAGGTTGAATAAGAGGAGAGTCCCCCACCTTGGGGGTGCTTGCACCAAAGACTGGGGGCCTCCCAGGAGAGAGAAATGCTTGATCTCCATACAAGGGACTTGCTCTTCACCTGTGCCACTTAGAGAAAAAGACTGAATCTCCAGTATCTGCTGCTGCTCTTCTTTTAATGTATGAATATCTTTTAAAAATTTTATAATTCCTATTTATTGATGGAAGGGGTGTCACTCTTCCATTTATTGGAGTCAGAACTACTTGTTCACAAGTATTTTCAACAGGTTTCATTGTCTTTTGAAGTGCCCCTTTTCCTTTGTCCTAATGCCAGGTTGTAGCATGGCCTGCCATGAAACTCACAGGGATCCTTGAAATCTGGAATTTATTCACAGTTTCATATGTGCCGAGCATTCAGTCTCCTAGATACTTGCTCCAAAGTTCAGATTCAAAGAAATTCTTACAATGAAATGAAGCAGAAAATTGGTGGTTTCCCATAAACTCCACCCATAATGAGCTTTTGTTGTCAAACATAAGATAAATAAGCGGCTCAGTTCAGGCAGGATGTACTGTGTGACCTT
The DNA here is from genome assembly GCA_013399365.1 of Pampusana beccarii. Lineage (NCBI taxonomy): Eukaryota > Metazoa > Chordata > Aves > Columbiformes > Columbidae > Pampusana > Pampusana beccarii. The sequence continues at coordinate 20,674 of VWYH01001683.1, read as the reverse complement.
TCTTGTCAGCATCAGTGAGGTCTATACTTAATCCTGAAAACTGATTGGACCAGCTCTCCGTGGGCCAAACTCTGCAGGCAGGAGCCACGTGCTCTTTTGTTGACTTCAGTGTGTTTTCTCTGGCAGAGACAGAGTATATAGTCCTACGGAAAGCTATGGTCCTAAAAACAAGTTTCATATACACACTTTAAGATGTCACAGGGCTGATCCCCATAATTTAGCATGTTTCTGCCCAAAGTTTCTGTTCTTCGTTAAATTGTTTCAAGGTTTTATTTCACCCCACTAGGCAGATTTTGGCTATGGTGAGGGCTCTGTGATTAAATAGTCTCTCGTTCTTGCTGGGAGGCTTGACTCAAAAGAACTGTACAGGGCAGGACAGCTGCTTTGCTTTGAAAAAGGCATGGGACTTTTTCTGTCCAGAGGCTCATAAACAGCCTGGAGTCTTTTGTTCTACAAGTATGTAGCCTGTTTGGGTTTGATTGGTGAGAGCGTGTTTGTCTGAAATAAATAGTGAACCACAAGAGCTAGTGTAGGTACATGATACACAGCAATTGCTTTTCACTAATTTACACCTTTGCTGTGTCACTTTTCTGTTGCTAGGACAATGTAAGCGAATTTGTGTATTTGGATATTTGGAGTTACTTAATTCTAGGTTTCTGACTGCTTTACCCAGACACGCTCTGGCCATGCCTTTTCTGTAATGGGGATCACATATTTGTGTGGGTGAAATAGAGTTCTTTCTTTGTAATATCTCATTATATAACCCCAAATTCAGACTACACGTCAAGCTTTCCTGAGGACTTTTTTTTAAGAAGTGCTGCTGCACTGGGTATGCAGGATGGATGGGAACCCACATAGTCTAGGGTGAACGTAGCATTTCAGCAAACAGGTAAAACACCCTCAAATTACACACAGATCAACAGCAAGAATGTTTGTTGCTGATGATTATACTGGCCAAGTTTATGTTTATAGACTTTACAGAAGAGTTAGCAAGCTATATCCATTTTGTATCTCACATGTGCTCTGGCTCTGCACCCGGAGAGACTGGGTTTAGGTTCTGGGCCCTTGTCATAGTTAGTGATTCCGTTGTGCTCTCTATTTTCATGGTAGGCTCATTGGTAAAGATAAACAGCAAAAGTCCTTACAAACTGGTATTTTTCTGTTTTGGCGGTTGTTATTCAGGATCCGTGCACCCTTATTTAGATTCTCTTAGGTTTTTCCCTTATTTCTGTGCGTGTGAAACGCTGTTAGTTTTTTTTGCACTAGGATGAAACAGAGTATATTCGTGTGCCTGGAGGTGAGGGCACAGTTCTGTCTTTGCAAGAGAAAGAAAAAGTAGGAACCTGCTTCTCAGTTATCATTTGGTTTATTGGTTGGTATTTGCTTCTGTTTACATTCTGGGGTGGGCTGCCATCTTCAGCAAGGGACTGGGAGTGGGAGAAGAGGCAGAAGGTATGGGGAAACATGTGCCTGAGCCTAAGCAAAGCAGCATCAATATTCCTCTATATACTGAGCAATTACAGTGAGATTAGTATAGCAGCAGCAGTATTGCCCTAATGTGTTCCTTTTTCCATACGTTCCCCTTTCTTGCTCCTCCTTCCCTATTGTGGCCTCTTACAGTGTTTTAGTGGTTCCCCACACTCCTTTCTAGTAGTTATGAGGCTTAGATGGAGAGTCTTGCATCTCTCCAAACTGAAATTAATCTCCAAACCAGTGAGTACCCGCGGGTCTTTGTTGTGTTTTCCCAAGTGATATCTTAACAAGTGGCAAACCGTGGCGGATGTTTTATTTTGTTAAGAGATAGACAGGCTAGAGGAGATCTGGGCTGATTTGGATTCAGCAACCTGCTGCCTTTGTTATTAGTGAGCTTTATTTTGTTTTTCTTATGTGTTTTCATTTTGAGGTACTTAAGAGCTTGTAAGCCTGTCATTAAAATTCCTGCTTTTCCCATCATAGCCCTAGAAGGGCTGTGAAAAAAATCCTTTATATATACTCATGTATTTGCAGGATGGAGGAGGGAGTTGTCCATGCACCTGCATGTCTGCGTGAGAGGGAGAAAACTAAAGTTAGAGTTGATCTGTCCATTTGGTTTAGTGTGGCCATAGAGAGCTGCCGCTTTGGAGAGTTGATTGCACTACAGAACCTTAGCTTGGGCACTGTTAAAATAAGGACTGTATATTGGGAACAGGGAAGCTGTTTAAGTTTTTTATCCACACTTACACATGCCCTTTGCAAGGTGTGCCCTTGCAAAGTTTACATCTGACAACTTTGTGTGAAACCACTACTGACCTTTTTGCTGTATCCATTTAGTTCTCTCTTATTTCTGCAGCCCCCAAACAATGGCTTATCTCCGTTCCAGTTTCTGTCATTCAACTTCTTATGTCTTCAATAAAAGTCCTACCTGCTAATGAGATCTCTGCATTGAGTGGGAGGAGAGAAAACAAGGCATGTGAGAGTGTGGCTGGGAGACTGCAAATCCCCCTTTGTTTTGGGGCATTAGTATGCATTTACTGAGAGCTGATTTCTTGGGGGCTAGGTGGGACGGGGAGGGAGTTTGTGCTTTTTTGGTCTGGATAAGGCTTTTTATTTTTGCACTAAGTATGACTGCACTGCACTGCATTGCACTACTGAAATGTATTTACATGTGGTGGGATTGGAAGGGGCCAATTAAGCAGAAAGAGAGAAGAGAAAGGGACAGGCACAGGAAACAAGATGTACCATAAACCTAACCAGGTTGAAAGAGAACCAGGGTTACCTTTACTTTAAGCAACTAGTCAGACACTGAGATAGCTGTTTTGGATAGCTTCTGTTTAAAAAAAATAAAATAAAATAAAAAGGTAAGAAAAAAAGCGCTATAATAGAAACTGAAGAGTCATCACAGGTGTCAGGGTGCTAGAGATCTTTTTCCCCCTTTTCCTAGAGAGTTCTTTGGGGCTGTGAGAGAGTTAAGAGAACTGCTCAGCATGAAAACCAACCTAAGGCTTCAACCTAAAGATACCAGTTCCTAGTTCAGACATCAAAACTTGCTTTGTCAGATAGGATCTCTTCAGAGAGGTTCAGCTGTGATTAGCATCCCTTCAGTATAAGCCTGATCTCTCAGCTCAAGAAGTGAAGCCATGAAGTCGGCTTACCAAAGGGGAAGGTCACTCAAAAAAAGCACTTCTTTCTGAGGCTGTTATGGGAACAGTGCAATAAACAGTCATCCTGAACACTCAATTAAATAAAGATGTTCCAGTCAAGCCTTTGGGGCAGAGGGAGCAGGAGGGACATGTAGTCAAGAAAGGGTGACATGGAACTCGGTACAGTAAGGAATATTCCTACTTAAGCAAAGAAACTGTCTAGCATTTTAACATCTTCAATACGATTTCTCTCGCCAAACAGATAGTCAAACATTACGAAGGCTTTTGCATAAAACCAAATGGAATCCTAAGTTGGAAAGTATTTTTACCATCAAGCTGTGTGTTGGCCTATGCCTTGGTCATTAACCTTGTAACAAGCATAATATGAGAAAAAAGAAAACAGTAGTAATGTGCAGCAAGATCCATCTCTGCTGTAGCTCTTGGTGGTCTATAAACTCTCAAAAGTTTGTGTCAAATCTCTTCAGTAAGACTATAATTACAACTTTAGCCAGAAGGTAAAGCAGGATCATGAAAAATGCTCTGTATGGCAACTGGGAGAAGAATGTAAAATACGAGTGCATCTGCTTTGCTCCTATAGTGTAGGGACCGCCAGTCTAGTGTACATAGAAGTTTTGTCGACAAAAAAGGGGAGGTAGTCACCCAGTTGCTAAGGAAAGTCTAGAGTAATTGGCTGGTCAACAATTTACTCATGGCCTGAATTTCTTCTTAGACTTGAAGCTAAGACATTTTGGTTTCATTAGTACCAAGGAATGGGTTGTACTGACCTTACACAGAGCTGCACAATGCAAAGCGGATTGCTGCTAGTCAGTCTGTTGGGCTGCCTCAGTTGAGAAAAGTACCAAAAGCTAGAGGAGGAGTAATTTACAAGAGGCAGGTCCTGGGTGGGTAGGAAAGAGTCTGTCTGGAACCAGGAGACACTTTGGAGTGAATAATGTGTTTTTCTGGCAAGCTCTGAGGTTTCCACTCTTAGGTTTCATCCATCCTGGCTTGAAAGGACTGGAACAGAAGAACTGGAGTTATTCCCTGATGTAAGGTTAGGTGAACTACTGAATGACTCTTCCCTTCAAAGCAGGCAGGACAGTAGAACATGCAGTGTCTTTCTGAGCCATCTGCAGGAATCCTGTAAGACGAAAGCCACTGGGAGGTCGTCTTCCAGTAATGAGGCAGTGGATGCCCAACAAAAGCATGGTTCATTTGGGAGCCAGCGTAATACAGTGGCAGGAGAGCCCCTTGAATTTGTAAAATGGCATTTGCTTCTGTGAGAGTAATGACAGCTACAAAGTCATGATATGGGAGGAAATGGAGTCTGTCTGCTGAAGTTAATTCAGGTTATGAGCCCATACTCTCCTTTTTTTGTCTAGGTGAGTTTTTGTTTTGTTTTCTTGTTTAAGGCAGCTGCATATATTGCTGCTGTCAGAGTGGATTTGCATTGTCAGAGGAGTAGTGGACTGCTCCAGAAGAAAGTGAAGCTGAGGGTTTACTGAGCCTGCTGTGTCCAGAGTGCCTTTCCTGCTGTGGTAAAATAAAGAACTGTAGTTTGAGCTGTTCTGGCTGACTGATTGCTGCATATTCCTCCCTTGTGGTGTGACCTGATGGCAACCATGTTTGGACAAAGAGAGGAACACTGCATGCTTGCAATGCTGTGATAAGATGCCATTTGCACTAGTTTTTAAAAAGTACTGCAACCTGAAGTAGTGGGTTTGAATTCAGCCTCTTTAAACCTGATTCCAGCTGACTCAGTTTCAACAAAACCAGTCTAGTCCCACATTCCAGTCTATGTTCCCACTCATTTACAGTGCTCGACCAGATCACATCCTGGACATAAATGTGATTGTATAGTTTTAATGGCTTTTAAACAAGTTATTCCTTTTTACACGGTCAGTTTGAAACCAGTTTAACTGGAACTGCATTTAAATATAGCACAAACTCATCTTTTTTCAGCGTGGTACTAAAGCCCCATGTAGACAGTGCTTGACTGAGAAACCAAGGATAACTTGAGATTTATTTTAAGAAGCCAAAACATATGTTGCTGACTAGAGATGCCGCATAACTTAATGGCCTATTTTTTCTGAGATGGAGAAACACTAAGTTCCATAATTCTCCTCCATTTGTCATCCTGCTTCATTGTTGCACCTTTTCTCTTGAATGAAAATCACATTGGCCAGTGAGCTAGATCCAAACCAGAACTTCCCTGTACCGTTTGATCATCTGGTTTCTGTACGTTCCTTTCCTTGACGTTGACAAGCACTACTGAGGATCAGCTTGAGTTTTTGCTGGCACTATGTGGCATAGATATGGTTCAATAAGACACTAGTGATATTTTCAACATTATGGTAATTTTAGAGCTTACCCTTGAGGGAAATGTTACATTTCAGAAGTTCCCAGTAAAAACCAAAATGCCAGGAATCGCGATGGAGCTTCAGTCCCATTGCTGTAGCCAAGTTTGTAGGGCACGCACTTATGGTGGCTGGTGATGCTGACATTTACAAAGGCAATTCAAAAGCAGTAGAGAGCGTATGCTTTCTCATTTTTGCTGAACTAAGATAATTTGTACTAACAGAATGATCACAGAGTATCCTGTCTGTGTCCGTCACTTTTTCCCTAATGGAGGAGGCTAAACGATCTGTCACATCACCTTAAACAGTCTGAATTTGCTTCAGGATTGCTCCCAAATGGCCTGCCAGCCAGGTGCCCTCCCTCATTGATTTGTCACATTGGCCAAGGTGACCAGGAGATAGCCTTGGCCCCAGCTAGGAGCCTTTTACCTTTCCCTTTCCTTTTGGTTTTCCATCGCATCAGGAGTGCAATTAGTGGTGAATAGATGGCAGGTCAGCTGTTGCTCCAGATGACAAGAATGGCAAAGCCACGTGGCAACTGGGCTACCGTTGTCCTCAAAGACACCGGTGAAGGCAAAAACCAGGCTCTGGTTGCTGGTGTGGTTGTAAATCTACAGCTTCTACTGCTTGCCCCTCCAAAACTTGTTTTGGTCAACTGTGCTGTTGCCCTCAGATACGCTTTGTGTGTGAAAACCTGAATGCAGTTGTTCTCTTGTCTGTCTTTTTTCTTCTGCATCACAGATGTGGCACCAACTTACTCTCATGACAAGCTTCACTTTTGTTTTGCTGTTGTTATTAACATGTAATTCTACTGTAGACCAAAAAAATATGAAAAGGAAAAAGGATCAGTTTCAAGACATAAAAGACCAGTGAGTGAAAGGTGAAAAAATTAGGAAGTGAAGGTGTCAGAGGAGCAGTGGTTAACTGTGTTGAGTTAGAAATCTCAGAATAGCCTTACCTATTTCTTAACCAATGCTTACCAATCGTCCGGTAGTGGGGTTAGATAGCTTTCTTGGCTCGTTCGTACTTATATCCTAATATATATATTTTTTTTATTTTTATTTCTTTGGTATTGCTGTTGCACATCTTGTTGTCTTTTATAATGACTGATTTTTATTGTGTTGTACATTATCAGTCTGGTTTGGTTTTGTTTTCCTTTTGAAGGATGGGAAAAGTAATGTTTCCTTTTTGTTTTGAATTTTTGAGAAAAAAAATGCACTGGAAGTAAACACAAACACGTTTTGCCATTTGAAAAAGAAGGAAAACACACAGCAACACAGTGAAAAAGGCTAAGAAAAAGCTCCTCTCTTCCTTATTATGGAAGCATCCTCTAAAAGATATGCTAGAAAGAAAGCAATCAATCTCAAACAAGAGAGAAGCCTCTTTGATCCTAGCTCTGCAGTCTGGAGTATTTTAGCACAGTGTTTTGCAGGGTTGGGCTCCTTAATGGCCAACAGTCATAAAATCCAGAACCGTATGGGGCAAATTCATCCCTGGTGCAAGCAGATGTAATTGCGATGAAGTCAAAGGAGGTACCCAAAGGATGGATTGGGCCATGTGCGTGCAAGATACAGCTGCCTTACCCGTAGTACCCAAGTTCCCACTGCTAGATTTTGTTGCTGTTGAAACGGTTGGTCTTTTGGCTGTGTTCATCGCATAATACCCCTCGAACATTGTGCCAGGTAGGCAAAACACTTTCCCGCTGAATAAATGAGTTCTGGATGCACCTTGGTGTGACACTTTTTGCCTACCAGCTTTCAGCTGTTACCCGCTCCCAGCCGGGAACTGATACCGATCTAACTCTGGCTGAAGAACCTGCCTTTGCCAGAAAAATGGACTTGACTATTAAGCGTAGTAAAACTTTCTCGTATTTAATGACTATGATCCAGAAATGGCCCTTGCACTTTTAAGGCATATGGAAACATCCTCTCTGTCTTTCAAAATGGCAGCAGTTCTTTTGCGAGTAAAATACCACGTGCACCCAACATGCGGTCCCTGGGTTCGTCGCCCCAAATTCTTCCCACATCTTTCTGTGCCCGGCAGTGTCCTGTCTCCATAGTGCCTGGTCATTTGCGTACAGCGGGACAGAGACCCATCTTGAAATAAATGCAAAGAGCGTGCGTTTTAAAAGGCAGATGATTTTCCTGTTATGCCAGCATCTTTGAATCCCCCTGTCAGCTGACGGTTTTTCCTAGCCTGACGGCTTTCAATCAGTTGTTGAAACATTGGCTTTCTCTGTTTTGTTTTATCTTGTTTTCCTAAGGAGGGAATGTGGGGTGGGGAGAATAATGAGTTGTTGTTTGTAACTTCACAGTCCTGATAGTTGGTTTGTATCTTCCATATTTTATGCAAAAACAGACATTATAAGTCAATAAATAATTGTGCCCTAGGTTGAAAGTTAAGTGTTCAGGAAAGGAAAAAAAAAAGTTGGCATTTTTCTACATTTTTGTGAAAACTCTTTTGGAAAGGAAGGGTACATATTTTTGTTGTGTAGTATTTTCTATTTTTGAATGCATTTTCTTGGTACAAGACTGTTTTGTGGAATTCCTTTTTCTTTTTGGTGAACACATTATTTTAA
>VWYH01001683.1:0-12607 GCA_013399365.1 Pampusana beccarii | reverse complement strand
AAAAAAAAAAAAAAAAAAAGAAAAGAAAGAAAAAACTAATTGAAAAGTTTGCCCTTAAGGATATGCTGCAGTTTTGAGGTTAAAAAAAAAAAAAAAAATCAAGGCGCGTGTTAACAGTTGGGGGATTGTATTGTTGGGAGTTTTTTTGTAATTGTTACAAGAAGAAGTTTGTAGCCACTGCTGTTTATTTTGTTTCAGATGAGTAAGTAAAGGGATTGTTCTTGTGTTATTCTTTTTTTTAGAAAAAAAAAGTTATTTATGAAATGTCACAAACACTGGACTGTGAGTTTGTGTGGAAGCATTTTACCACCCTGTGTCTTCATAGGGCTGTTGGTGATCCTACTTCTCATTACTCTGCCTTATGATTTCCTGAGCAAATTGAGGAGGGGGTGGTGCGGGCAGAGAGAGAGAAACTAAATGCATTTTTGAGGCAGAGACTCGGGGGAAAAATGCAAAACAGTGTTTTTGAATCCCAAAGCCAGGCCGTCAGCTCTACTTCTCCTCCCATCCACCACAGGAATGAGAAAGGCTCCCAGTCACCCGTGGTACCAAGACATGGTGATGCACAAGGGGTTAAGTGACTGAGAGCCGCGGTGCTCATGCTGGCCTCTGTAAATGACATCCCAGTTTCTCAGTCAACAGCTCCCCTTGTTTGCCCGCCGTCCAGCGGCTTTTGTGACCAACTCACCAACCCAGGTGAAACCGTGAGGATGGTTTGTGTTTTCAGTCGCCAGTCAAGCCTTTTTGGCAGCCCGGCAGTGGGAGTGACTGGCAGGGAGCACTACTCAGTTTAATCATTGGTTCTGGATTTGAGGAGAAGTAGAGACTGAGTGTGACCAAAGAGGTGTGCCATGTTCTCCATTTTTGAAGAACTGGCTTAAAAAGACTGAAGCAGTGCTCCAGGCACTCATGGGACCAGAGAAAAGGGAAGGAGGAAGACACCAACAGCCATAACAAAAACTGGAGATATGTAACTGGGCTACATTTGAGACCAACCAGACTCTTTTCCTTCCGGGATGATAATGCAGCCAAATCTTGAGACTGTCAAGCGGACAGAAAGCTGAATGTGGCCTTCATTTCTCCTGCCTTTCCTTTTTATTCTCCCTCTTCCTTTGCCCTGAGATTTCTTCTCAGTGAGCACCGCTCCACTGAGCACTTTTTTGCCCTCCACCTAAACTGCCCTTGCTTGCAAAATGTGGGTTCAGTCAGGACTGAGTAAAATCATGTGCCTTCTTTTTCCCCTTTTGTAATTATACCAACCTCCTCCCCTTCCCCAACTTACACATGTGAAGGACACAGGAGGAGGCTCTTCAGAAGTGCTACTTGTCTATAGGTGTCCAGCAGAATAGTAAGGTGGTGGTGAGGGGGAAGGAGAGTGGAGAGATGCTATTAACTCCTTTCCCTTTCCACACGTAGCAGGTCTTCCCAAGGAGACACCCTCCACCACCGCCTCCTCAGATGCTCCTCTCTCCTACAGAGCAGTCGTAGTGGGCATGGGGTGGCTCTTCTCTCCCGTTCCTGTCCTGGCTGAGTGACGCACTCGCTCGATTTTCAATTCATGCCATTTGCAAGCAGTTACATTGACAAGACAAATGCGGTTTGTGGCCTTATCAAGACGATTTTTAAACCACTAAAAGAAAAAAAGGCAACTCATTTCCTGACCAAGGTTTGTGTCACTTCTAAAAACCCAGTCCATAGCAGTTCAGGCTCCTTTGATCTCAGTGCATTTTAACGATGGTGGCTAAACTGACCAGCCTAGAGCTTAATTGCTAGACCCTCTGGTCTCACGCTTTCTTTGCTATAACCCTTATTGTCTGCTTGCTTTTCCTACTTTCTACTATATTCTCTGCTTTACGAGGCAGCCCTGCCCTTTGGTGATGGGTGAGAGGAGCCAGTGAGATCCTGGCTCAAGGAAGGCAGCTGATGTATCCTTTTCAGTGTTTTAGCAGAAGGATATACCAGCTGCCATGCATGTTGTGATGTGCTGACTGCAGTATTTTTAGGGCCAGTGAACCCCACCCAGTTACTGGAACATAGCTCGTTCCCAGGTCAAAACCCTGGCGAGAAAAGAGCACGTTGGCATAACAAAAAAGCAGCTTGCAATCCACAGCTGCTCGTGGGCAAAGACAAGAGACCCAACCGCTGCCCGGCTTCTCTGCAGACTTGCCAGGTGCACAGTCAGCATCCCCGACTCCATGGAGGAGCCAGCTGCGCTGTAGAGGCTTCTCTGATTTTAAGAATCAACGCAAAGCAGCCCCTGAGCAGTGTCTGTCTGTCTGGCAGGCAGGCGCGAGGGTGAGTGCCCACCCGTGCTGTTCCTCCACACCGCAGGGAGATCCACACGGGCTTTCCAGCAACTTACCCTTTCAGAAATCCACCTGTAAAACCTGTAGCACCTGAGTGATGGGAATGCAAAATCCCTTGAGCACTTCCATGAATGGTCCAGTAAATTAAAATTTGTGGAGGGGGGGCCTGGAAATTTGTTCTTTAGGCTGGGCTCTAGAGCCAGAGAGGAGCAGCAGAGGAACGCTGTAGTCATTTCCCCCTCCCGATTAGCAATCTGCATGTGTGCATGTATATACAAGAAAAAGGGTGTGTTCCTACCTATCTTTGGTGCTGATGGACTCAAGACGTTTGTCCAAGGCCTACTTTTGACACACTTAGAGAACATAAGAAAAAAGCTCTATCACATGCAATATTTCCCCAAAAAAAGGAGGGAGGGAGAGGAGAGCAGTGTAGGCAGTGAGGATTGTTAGGGTTGAATTATTTTGCATCTTTTGTAAAACTGTAATTTCAGCAGTGCCTTATTCCTAATAGATGCTGGCACTTGGGACACACACACACACAATATGAAAGACAGAACTAGGGAGAGTCAGACGTGTACAGCCGTAAGACAGAAGTCATTAATCATCATAGAGGAAGCTGTACTGGGAATGACACAGCTATGTTGGAATTGAAAACAGTTCTAATATTCAACCTCTAAAGCAATTTCCCTTCCACCACCTCCTGCCTTCCCTCCTTGCCAATGGTGCTGCCCAAGAATAGCTGCCTACACCAAGGCCTGTCACTGCCCCATTTGCTTTTGGCGTTGTCAAGTCCAAGGAGTTCAGCATAGTCAAGCTTTCCACTGCTATCGTGTTTTCCATGGGGTATGTGAATGCCAGTTATTTTGCTTTAAATGCACTTTAAAAAAAAAAAAAAAAAATCAAAGCTCCAGACTGTTTCAAATACATAGGGGAAGACAGTGCATATGTGTTTGAACCCAGTTCACTTTATCTCCAGTTAAAACGTACTCCATGCAGTGTGTATGTATAGAACAGTGTGTATGCATACAAACACACATGTCAACCTTAAATATCAGCAGACTAACCTTTCTCCTTAAGCTCATGAAACCAGATGCTACACAAACACAGCAGCAGCAGAGGAATTACGGTTGGGCTCTTGAAACAGATCACAAAAAATAAAAACAACTACTTGGTCCTTTCTGTATGTTCAATAATTACAGAAGGAATTGGGTTGTAACCAGAATAAAAAGGAACGGTGCTAACTGAATGAACAGGGAAAAAAGAAAGACAAAAACAAAAAATCAGCCCAATAACGCAGTTTGACTCTTATGCTAATTCTCACATTGGGTTGGTTCGTTACTTTTTTTTTGTTTTGTATGAAAAAAGAATGCATCTAGACTAATCCACCACAGTAACAACAACAACAAAAAGAAGCAAACAAAAAATGCATCTTGCCCTGAGGAAGCTCTCGTTTATGAAGGATGTCAGAAGTCTCAAAACTCTTGGCCTTGCTCTCACGTACCACATGTTCAATCAGTCCTTTTTTAAAAATGTCTGAAACTGAAAATAAAAAAAAAAGAAAAAAGAAAAAAAAAAACTTTTTGAAGCACCTTACGTGGCTTCCCATTCCAGGAGTGGGAGCCACCTTTTTTTCTTTGAGCACCTTACTGATGTGTTAACGCTATCTGCTGTCTTTTCGTTACCCGTGTGCCGAGCGGCGGCTGCCGACACCTCCACACCAGCGCGTGGGGGTGACGGCAAGGCCGGGTGGGTGCTGACCATGCCCCACACGCGTGGGTCCGCCGGCCTTTCTGCAAAACGCTACAGACGCACACCCGAGCGTGCAGCCCTGCAGCGGTGGGGAGGGGGTGGCCAGCCCCCTGCCCGTTCCTCCCGGCACCGGCTTGAGCCCAGGCGGAGAGTTCTTGGTCTTTGCTCTGTTTTGTGGAAGGAGGAGGAGGAGAAGGGGGGAGGAAAAAAATATAAAGCTGAATGGTGGAGAGGAAAGCACCGGACTCGTGTGTGCAGATGTGAAAAAACATTAAAACCGGGACGTTTTCTTCTTGGGGGTAAAGAGATTCCCGACAGTCATTGGATGGTGAGTGAATGGGAAACTGCACTCAGGACCAGATCCTGGGGTCTCCATGCAGGCGACGGCGGCCGCTCATCCCAGGGGCCGTCGTGCCAGGACAGAGACTTCAGGGCTTGGCCCCAGAGTGCTGGAGATCCGCCTCAGGTGACGGGGCTCGGCCGGTACCGATGCGTGTTGCCCTGGTCGTACGTGTCATTACACGCCCACCCATCCGCACACCCACGCGTGTGCTGCCGCCTGCACACACACACACACCCACCCACACACGCCCCCCCGCCGCTGTACAGGCATCTCTGGAGAAACATGGTTTGTGACGATGTGAAGAGCAGGTCAAAAGTTTTGAGGGGTTAAGTTCCTTTTTTTTCTCTCATTATACTCTGTAAATGGTATGTCAGTTATCAAAAACAAGCAAATAGAAAATCGTTTAAAAAAAAAAAATTACCTTGCATACGCCTTTTCTATCAAGTGCTTTAAAATATAGAATAAATACACACATCCTGCCAGTTTTTTCTTACAGTGAGAGTATCCTTACCTGCCATTTAATATTAGCCTCGTATTTTTCTCACGTATATTTACCTGTGACTTGTATTTGTTATTTAAAACAGGAAAAAAAAAATAAAAAAAGAAAATTAACTGTAGCGCTTCATTATACTATATTATTATTATTATTATTGTGACATTTTGGAATACTGTGAAGTTTTATCTCTTGCATATACTTTATACGGAAGTATTACGCCTTAAAAAAATACGGAAATAAATTTTACAAGGTTTCTGTTTTGTGTGGAAGAGTAATTGATGTTGCTAAGAATGATGTTTGTTTTTTTGTTTTTGTTTTTGGGTTTTTTTTAATGTTACCAGCACTTTTTTTGTAAGTTTCACTTTCTGAGGTATTGTACAAGTTCACACTGTTTGTGAAGTTTGAATATGAAGGAATAATTAAAAAAAAAAAAAAAAAAGACAAAAGAACGTGGCGGGTGTCTTTGTGTGTTTCTTTTTCTCTGGAGGACACGGAAGGCGGGTGGTGAGTGTCCTGCCGACCCCGCTTAGCTCAGATGCAGCATGGCGTGAGTCCTGCTGGCGGCTCTCTGCAAGATCAGCCGAAAACTTTGTCGTGTTGGGGTTATTATCAAGTCTGACCGTGAACAGTACTGAGACCTTATTGCTGCCTACAGCTATCTGAACAGAGATTGTAGCATGGAGGGTGTTGGTCTCTTCTCCCAGGTAGCAAGTGATAGGATGAGAGGAAACGGCCTCAAGTTGCACCAGGAGAGGTTCAGATTGGATATTAGGAAACATTTCTTCACGGACAGGGTTGTCAGGCGTTGGAACAGGCTGCCCAGGGAAGTGGTGCAGTCACCAACCCTGGAGCTGTTTAAAAGACGCGTAGATGAGGTTCTTAGGGACATGGTTTAGTGCCAGAGTTAGGTTATGGTTGGACTTGATGATTTTGAGGGTCTTTACAACCAAAATGATTCTATGTTGAAGCCAGATGCCTGGAAGTCTGGAGTACTGGTATCTGAGATACTGCTCAGAGATCAAATGAATGACTTCCTATTCTTCCAGTTTTAAGCAACTCTGCAGTGTCTATAAAAGCAAGACATTTTGCTTGCTCAGCCCTTACCAGCCCTCTCCAGATATCAGAAGCAGATTCTGCCTGTTGGTTCAGGCTCTGAAAGAGTGAGGTGCTCCTTGGGATCTGCACTCACTCTGAAGGGTCTCATCTCTCCTGGATTTCCCCTTCTTGACAAGGACTAGTCCTCAGCCCTCTAGTTTCAGCAAAACCTTTTCCCTCAGTCATTGCAAGAAGCTCATTAAAAAGACAGCCCCTAAAACCTACTAGTTACTGTGTTGAGCAGTGGCAAATAACACCTGATGGTTCCTGCTCTTCACTAATGTTTTTTTCCTGCACATCCAAAGTTGAAATGCTCAAAATCCCCCAGGCCCTGTGTGCGACAGAGACATTGCTGAATGAAACAGGCACAGTGCTACACTTAAGCAACTTTTGAAAGCAAACTTTCAAAATGGAGCAAATTTTGTTAACTATGATATTTTAAAAGTTACTGAAGATGTAAGCAGTGCTGCCTTTCAGCTTTGTCCTTTCAGCCCTGCCGTTTTCATAGTGGATGTCATTCTTAACTTTCTATACCTTCGCTACGCTTTTCCCTCCAGTACCTGTTCATCGTTGAGTTGCAATACCCTGTTTGATGACTTTCATTAAAAACATCGAGTAGTGAAGCCCACCAAACTCACTCTCAGGTTATGCTTCAGCCAATGCTGTAGAAATACAGAAAACGTTCCTGCAAGTTACAGCAGACGTGATGTAAAAACCAGGGCACAGACATTGCCAAGCTCAGGCTGCTAAGGCTGAGAATTAGGATTATTGGACACGCAGACCTAAACTGAGCTCCTGCTCACTGCTCAAACACTGCTCCCACTTACTCAAAACCATATTGGCTCTAGAAAAGCTCCTCATTTTGTTTCCAGGTCACCTATTACGAGCAGCTAGGTATACTTCAGGATAACCAGTTTTCTGCTTGGAGCATAGTGAGAGCCCAAAAGTGAGACCAAGGTACCCTATCTTAACTTTTTCCTTGTGAAAATTAGGACCATTTTGTCCTTCTGTTTCCAGCTGCATGCACTGTGTGCAAAACCATTATCTTCTTCATTTTGCATAATGGGATCAAGGACAACTGTCCCCGCAGTCATCTGACCCATGAGTAGTGGAAAGGAAGGGCTCCTCCCACCTGGGAGAAACCGTGTTGGATAAGCTACTCCATGAACAGCTCCGAGGGGCGTTTTAGCATGGAACTAAAATCCTGTTTCTCAGCCACCATCAGCAAAAATGCCAAGCTGTCTCACGTCTAACAACTCACAGTTCCCTCAGAGTTGGGAGAACAAACGTGCAGAGATCAGCTCTGGACACTGTGGTTTGCTGGGCTGTGGGTGGCCTAAGCCACAGCCTTCCCGGACGTGTCCCCTACCCCTGAGGTAGGCTGAGATGACAAGAACCCCTGGTTGCCCCTACCTGACTTCTTAGCTAAGAGGCTTTGCTGCCACCATCCCTTCATGACGTGCGGTGGTCTCTTGCCTTCTCACCCTCCCTGCAAGAAGGAACCAGCCCCACAATGGGGACCTCCACCAGTTTACCTTTCAGCCAGTCCCACTGTCGTTTCATTCATTTCCACTAAACAGCTCCTTTTCATGCACCTACAACTGTTTCCCAACCTCTGGACCTGCTTTTACAGACCTGAGAGGAGTCAGGGATCCCAAGTTACAACTGAGGTCAGGAAACAACAGAGTTGACCTCATGTCCACACACTCTCCCCTCTCAGCCTCCCCCTCCTTCCTCACCAAATCAGCATATTTTTATTGCAACGCTCACGCTACTGATGTGGCTTTTGTAGTGTAAGGCATGGAAATGCCCAGGTTTGGTGCACGCTGGTGCTCCAGGCTGACACTGCTCCTTCCTCTGCCGTGGTGCCTGGTCCCCTGACATCACTCAAAAGCATCCTCCATGATATATATAGCAGTATGCGGGTGGTGGTTGGTTTTTTCTACAAGGCAAACCAAGTTGTTCCTTTCCTTCTCAAACCAAATTGTTCCACACCAGAGAAGTCATCCACACACACACCCCCACACCCTTGGGACCACCGAAACCACCGAGCTTCCCCAGGCTGCTGGCAGGACTGGTACCAGGGTTTTAGTGAGCTTGGGCAGCACGTTGGTATGACCTAACCAAGGGTCATAATGTCTCATGAGGAGATTTTGGGTGGGAGGTCAGTGGAGGAATAAGGAGTAAACAGGCAATAGCAGTGATTTGAGATGTGTCCCTGTACCAACCCCACAGGCTGGAGCAGTCCTTAGAGTGTCCCAGGCTCAGTCGACAAGAGAGAAGCTCCTAGAGGAAACCTGTCCCCAGTCAAAGAAGAAATAAAGCCTTACGGGCTGTGCCCTCACCTTTGGTTTGTGAGGGAGAGGAGGGTCCCCTGTGGCATCTCTATGGGTTGGGGATGCAGCTGTAAGGTACACTGGCACACATAAACACAAAAGATAAGCCTGAAATGAGGATCCTGAGATGAGCCTCTCCTCAGAATTGTGCCTGTAGTTGCTGGGAGTGGTAGAACTAGGAAATTGTTTAGAAATACGGTTCTGGGAAGCCACAGCATGTCCTCAGTAAGCACCTGGAAGGACATGGGGACATCTCATTTAAACATACATGGGCACGCACACGGAGATGTTCATTCCCACCATCACACAGCTCAGAAAGGTTTCCTCAACCCAAGCCCCAGGGAGGCTTTGAGTCACAGCCCCAGCTTAGCCATCCCAGGGAGTTGGACCTCAAGCCCCAAAAAGAATCAGAAAATGCAGGTGAACACAAAAGCACAAAATGATGCTGGGTTCAAGACCCTCGTTCAGATTTGCTGAGGTCTAAAACTTTTGGCCCAGTGATATGTGTTCTGGTTTGAAACACTCAAGCAAAACTCTGCTGGCCGGGAAGATCCTCCAGCTGCCTGCCCAGCGCTGGGCTGGTGAGGCGCCACCCCAGGGAGAGCAGCCAGCACTCAGGTGTGTTCAGCCAGGCTCTGGGCAGGTTCCTTAGCCCAACACGAGGATACACACAAGTGACCCCTCAGTATGGTAAGAGCCACGCGGCTGCGTGGTGCCTTTGTCTCCCATTCATGGGTCCAGCCCTGGTCAGAGAGAGGTGGCAAATATTAGTGAGCCTTGCCTTGCTGTGTTAGTTCATGCTTATATTAATCACAGATGGGCTGGGCCATGGCCGGGGCTCTCTCTTACCTGCCAGGATGAAGTAGCAGCCTAAAGCTACCAGCGGTGTGTTTCCTTCCCCCTCTCCAGGCTGCAGGACTGACAAAGGGAGTCCAATGTCAGGTTCTTGAGCTAAACATGTTCCGAGAGTGCTCCTTGCAGGCCTTTCCTCCAGTCCTCAGGCTCCTTACAGCCATGAAACTGGGAAGAGGACGTTATTTGCAGCCCATCGCCCCCAGCTCAGACACCTGGTAACCTCCAACCTCAACACCTCCGGCCCCTTCTCTGCCTGGGACCAGACATTGCCTGAGCACACAGGCCACCCGCAGGCATCTCCATCCAGGCCTGTGTGCCTGTACACACAACAGAACAGATATATAGCTGAGCATATTGATTACACAAGCTGTGTACATCAAACCGTAGGATAAGGCAGGAGCCACAGAAGCAAGCAACCCCCTCCAGAGCTGCCATAAACACCCAACATGCCTTCCTAGCTCACCAGCATAGAGCTGAAGCTTCATTGCTGGCTGGCAGACCCGACTGCAACCCTGTCAAGATCAGCCTTAATTATTTTTTTAAAGACCCTTCACTGCAGGGGTTAATGGCTAAACTATCTGCACATGGAAATATATATATATGTATATATTAATGCATAAGTGTTCACAACACTAGCAAAGAAATGCAAGATTCATGGCTGGAGATTTGTGGCCTAATGCTCAGGTTACAGTGCAGCTCCCAAATCAGAATTTTTCAGAAGTGCTTATTTAAAGCTTCACATTTTCATACTTTAGAGTATGGAAAGTGGAACATATTTTCTTTTTTAAAAAACAGGAACCTCAATTTTTTTTCAGCCAGTTTTCTTCTAAAACAAGAAACGCCTCCTTCTGCCAAAACTAAAATGAATAATCCCCATTTCGCATGAAAATGTGCAAAGTTCAAGTAATTTTCACCGAAAGTGTGACTTTTGCTACATGCTGGTAAAAAATTGCAGTTGAATTTCATTAAAAATAGCTTGTTTTTTTCATAAAGGCTGAAGTCCTAATGTTCTCAATGGATACCCATGGGATGTAGGACAGTTGCAGACAATATCTCAGTGATTTCAGTGGCCTGGACAGATTTATGAGACACTTTAAGGCCAGGTCCATGAGGGCAATTCTGTGTCTCTTACACGGCTCTGTTTCAAAGGAGGCAAAGCATCGATGCAGCTCCTCAGAGCTGAGCCCCAGTCTCTTTTGAAAGCTTTCCTGCGATTTTCCTTGGCTGACCCATTCACTGATGGGTCTGTGCGCTGAAACCCAAGTCTGAAGCACAACAGGAGACTGAAATATCGCTTCACCTAAGGCATAAAAAATGTGATTTCCTTCAGGAGACACAGGAGGATGCACTTATACAACTGCATGGAGATAGACCAGATGAATACTGCCATCATTGCCCCCATTGCACATATTTCTGAGTATCAGGGATGCTCCCCACAGCCCTGACAAAATGAGACTGACTGTGCTTCAAGGCCTTGGCACAGGTGCTTCCTTTAGCAATCATCGTCATCATCAATGACACCTCTGCGACACTCGTACAGGCACTGTGCAATACATCTTGCAGACCAAGTCGTATCAGGAGGGATGGAAAGCATAAATACAATTAATCTAAGGAATTAAAAGTGTCTGTGGAAATTCAGCTGTGCCAACAAAGCTTTTTGTGCCTGTGAACCAACAGACAATGGGCTTCAAAATCAAACCTGCGTGGATAAAAGTACTCAGCTTATGTCCCTCCCTGGGTGAGTCCCTGCCGGTACTCCTTGTGCCACCAGCAAATTGTAGGCAGCAAGGATTCACCACTTTTTTTGCACTTTTTGGCACAGGGGCCATCCTCGTGGTGCAGCACTGATGAACCTCACACTGATACGGTGGCTGAGCTCCTACCCGGTTTTAAATTCACAGGCTGTGTGCCACGGGGATTCCGTGACACGCTGGCACAGTGTGTTGGGCCAAGCCAGAAGAAGTACATGATAACAGGACTTGCAGTATTACTGACCACACTCCCATCTATCTCATTTTGTCTCATTAAAATAAGCGAGCGAAGAAGAATCCAGCTATTCAGACAAGTTCTATTTTCCATAAAGCCATGCTGCCCATCATCAATTAGTCTGATGAAAGAGACAGAGCCAGCTGTCTGGAAGGACTGAAAACAGAGCAATCAAAGGAAAGAAAGAAAACAAACAAACAAGCAAGCAACAGGAGCTCAACTTCCCCAGACAACTGCATAACCCTCCTTTTTTTTTTTTCCTAGTCCGATTTTGGAGGCCTGCACCGTGGAGGGAAGCGCTAAGTAATAAAAGCTGCTTGGCCCCACTACAGATGAATGCCAGCATTTGAGACAAACCCTAAGATTTCCTATTCCCTGCCTGAACCCCAGGAAAGGCATCATATCCCAGCGTACTCCAAGGACTGTACCTGGACCAGAGGGCATTGGAATGCTGGTTACACAGCAGCACAACCCCCTTGGCAGGAGCAGCCAAGCCATGCTGCCACCAAGCCATGAAACCTTCGGGCCACTTGCTTAGGAAACAGGCAGAGCAGCAGAAAGACAGCTTTGTGGGAAGCTTAAAGGGTGGGAGGGGAAAAGGAAAAAAAAGATTAAACATTAGGGAGGAGACTCATGATATAACCCAAACACAGTGAGTGCGGGAAGCAGCAGAGACACACCTTCCAGCAACCTGTGTACTCAAGCCACCCTAAAGCCCCAGCTGCTCACCAGTGTTAACAGCTGCTGGGTTCCCTACCTATATATAAGCAAGTAAAAGACATGAATGTGATTGATAAGACAGCAAAGCCAGCAGCTCATGTGTAAGCAAGCCAGCTTTGAGACTGTATCTGAAATGGGCAGGATCAGCTCACAGGAAAGTGAAAGCGGCGTTGAGTATCATCCTGCTGAACCCTCTGGCCTGCCAGGCTGTTGTATGCAAATTGCAGTCAAACCCCAGGAGCAGGATGCTAGACCATACCTAAGCACTGGCGGTTTGCTCCCTTTTGTAATAAGAAAATGGTGCTTACACGGAGAGCAATACATGAGACCAAGATGATCAATTTTGCAGCAAAATGCCTGTGTGAATAGCAGAGGTTATTGCAGGTTTGTATGTGTAGGTGTCGTGGTTTAGGCCAAGTTGGCAACTACGTACCGTTGTGGCCACTCATTACACTCACCTCTGTGGGGTGGGGAGGAGAACCAGAAAAAGAAAAAAAAAAAAGTAAAACTCATGGATTGGGATAGAAAGAGTTTAACAGGACAGCAAAGAAAGAGATAAACAAGAACAATAATAACTATAAAAGAATATACAAGCAAGACATACACCATGCGATTGCTCGGTACCCACCAATGCCCAGCCCTCTCCCAAGCAGCAATTCCCTCCCTTGGCCAGCCCCTCCAGTTTGTACACTGAGCATGCAAGTTGAACACGAGCCAGCAG
>VWYH01001681.1:138290-276390 GCA_013399365.1 Pampusana beccarii | reverse complement strand
ACTAGGTGACCTTTAAAGGTCACCCAGGCTATTCTATGGCTTTAGTTTTACATTTAGAATCGTTGCCAGCTTTGTTTCATTATTTTAGCTCTCTAGTTCTGCAGCCTTGGAAGGGAAAGGACAATTAAAATTTACTTCTGGAAGATGGAGTCCACACCACAATTGTACACAGATTGCAACGGCCAATGATACCACTGTTCGAGGATGGGATACACGAACCATGAGGTAATGAGAAATTGCAGTCTTGTTCTCTAAAAAATGTCTTTTAGAGATTTCTTTTTTTCATTGCTTCTAACTTTTTTTTTTCCCCCCACACTTGTCAAAGCTATCATTTATAAAAGGAGTGGCTGGACTTTCATAGCCAACGTATTTACAGTTTAGTAAAGAGGTTTCTCTGGTTTTTCCCTTTAGCTTCAGTTCTAACTTGTGTATTGAGTTTTACTGAAATATGTACTAGTGATATGTTCGATGTAGGGGCATTACTTGAATTAAGCTGTTCTGTAATTCAACATGAAAATGACCTAACATCAGTCCTGACTATACTGTGAACTGTTTTCATAGCGTACTATTTAAAGGTAATTTTAATCTCTGAGGGTAATTCACAGTGTGAGTTCACTCTTCACTTTTCTAACAAATAGTATAGTATACTATACTATATTAAAGATTGTAGTGTGCTAGTTATATGAAACTACTGAATCTATCAAAATCATAACCAAATCAATTAAGGCTTTGAATATACCTACTAAGGTGTTTTCCCTGCTGCTCAGTTTTGATTTTGATAAGCAAAGGAGTGATGTTGTGCACATCTGTTGCCATGACTACTAAAGCCTGTGCAAGCTCTTAAGATACGCTTTATCCCCTTAGCACATCGTAATTTATCACTAAACCAAGAAGACTGATGTCTGGTAATAACTTTTGTTGCCTTAAAGGGGGATGATTTTAAATTTAGTGGTTCTTGCCAGCTATGGGGTGTGGCAATAAATTCCCATGTTTGCCAGCCTTGTCTGGTTTTGCCAAAAAGGTTTATTTAATTTAATAAACAAAAGCTAAACCCACAAATATAGTAATTAAGTCACTTCCTGTATGCTTGACATTAGGGCCTGCTCTTTGCCATGTAGAAGGATATATAAAAATATAACATCATATATATATATATATTTACACTATGTGAAGACTCTTTTAAATGAAATGTACAAGAGAGGAAAGAAAGGTCAAAGGAGAAGGGTTTTTTAAGTTCCTTTTTTGATGTTTTGTAATCATCCTATTCTCAACATATAGTATGCAGACCTTAAAATTAAAGTCACTATTTCTAAGTAGAAAATGTTAGGTACAGTCAAGTCTGCTTCATCCTCTGTGTCATTAGAAAAAGCATCTCCATCCTGCATTAAGTGAATACTGTGGGTAACTTTCATAAAAGATAGTCCAGATATTAACAAGATCCTCAGTGAAAGGGTGGCTTGGTTGACAAAAGCAAACCCCACAATTCTGTTTACTTCAAGTGAAGCTCAGATTAGATTATCCTTCAACCAATTTATGTGTACTAGGCTATGCTAAAGAGCTGGTTTTAATGTAGTTGAAAAATATGTGCAAGGATAAGTCTCATCTGCAATTCCACTGTAATAAGTCTAGAATTACGTGAATATTTGATCGTGACTAGTTAGGCTAGAGGTATGAGCTTAAAGTCGGTGCGGTGTAACCTGTGGCAGTATAAGAAGCAAAAAAATGGGGGAGTGGAGAGGAAATCAGAGTAAACTGCTGAACCGGCAAAGAATGAGAGAGGACAGATACTAAAGAAGTAGCTAGAATACCTACTTCCTCAGAGTGCGATTTGATAGCTGTAAGGTAAGAGTGAATGATTTTGCACACAGCAAACAAAGTGTGGAGGGGGACAGGTTGGTGGGAAGAGTCCTGGAGTAGGCTAGGAAGCAATCTTAATCAGAGAAGAGCTTGAGAAACAGAAGAGACAGACACTAAGCTGAATGGATTCGGAGAGATAGTTGTATCAGGAAAACTCAGACTCAAAGACTAATTTCTAAAAAATATGGAATATGAGGAAAGAAGATGGGAGGGTGAAGCCAGTAGCTGGAGAAAATGTTCCTGTGATCTGGCCTTAATCTTATGATGTAAGTGGGAAATTGAGTGTAGGTGTTATTGCTGTAGGGAGGATGACAGAGTGAAAAACAAGAATATTCATATTTGGGAAGGAAAGGGATCAAGTGGTCAGAATAATAGTGAAGCTGGGCTAAAGGCTTTCATGGTAAGCACTCTTGAATGGAGAGTGGTATTTATTTTTAAGCCCTTACACGTATTTCCCTGAGAAATGCAAGAAATGCAAGAAAGAAGTGAAAGGTGCAACGAAGGAGGAAATAAGTGGTTCATTGCTGCAAACGTTTTCCTATAAAGATGCTTCAAGAAATTAAAAGGATTTGTTGAATTCAGATCCCAGAATACCTGGTAGAAGGGCATGCGTGAGTGATCTCCTTAATCTCTCAAACTTGGAGCAGGGTGGTGAAGTTGGATATCTGGGTGATATCCCTTATCTCAAAGAGACTGCCGCAGCTGTCAGGATAGGGCTTGGTATAGGCCTGGAAGACTTTGAATCTCTCCTTATGGAGCTACTTTGTTTTATATTAGTAGGTGGATATTAACAGCATGAGACTTCTCTGGTATTCAGAGAAGGACATACATACAGTGCAGGAAATACAGTTTTGGTCACTCTGTTTTCTGAAGAGAAACATTTTTTGTTAAAAAAAAAAAACCTCACAGTGTTGACAAGTTCTAGTGAAGGTTGTAGGAGCAGAACATTGGTAGATGATGGCTTTGAGAACAGATATGCAAACAGGTACAGCCTTTTCATAAAACGGGTAATGCGATAGCGGAAACAACCAAAACCAATTCTAAGATTAAGAGGCAGGGTACAAACCAATGGATGTGATGTTTTTAATAAGGATGCTAGGTTGTTATCAGTACTATGAATGTTTTCTGAAGTGATCCAGGTGAATGAGTATGAGCATGTCTGAGTAGCTTTGGGCCACAGGTAAATTAATGACAAATGCCAGAGCTTAAGAGGGTAAGTCCAAAATAAAGCAGTAATAAAAAGCTGTTTTTCTTATCTGTTGACTCCCTTGCATCTCAGCTTTTCATATAGAGAGAACTAGATGTCATAAATGCAGAATTGTCATACCTACTTAGGAGTGGAGAAGCTTGTATCTGACAATATTGCGGTTTAGTAGCAGACATTTCATAGCAGTTGTTGGAGAGCTGTGCTGGAATCATCTGGAGTTACTGTTTCCTTTTAGCTCCAGATGATCCTAATGCAAACAAGGAAAGAGCAAAGCTTCAGTGCAAGCTGAGACATCTATACAAGTCACTGTTGTTAACAGCTGGGATTTCCCTAAACTGTGCACTAGCAATGGAACTCTAGGTCTGCGGGTGCTAAGGGAATTATGCAAGTTTCCAGGGAAACAGATTCCTGTCAGCAGAGTGCAGTTAGCTTTTTATAGACCATTTAATTTTTTTAATGTGTTTTACAGACAGATATATTGCATAGAAAATGCACACGGACAGCTGGTACGAGACCTAGACTTTAATCCCAATAAACAGTACTACCTGGCTAGCTGTGGAGATGACTGCAAGGTGAAATTCTGGGACACAAGAAATGTCACGGAACCAGTGAAGACACTAGAGGAGCATTCCCACTGGTAGAACAAATTATCTGCATGCTGTTTTGTGGGTGGATGGCTTATGTAATTTATTCAGCTAATTATTTTACTGTTTAGGAACAATGCAAACTAACTATGTTTGTGCTATTGTGAATAATCGTTTTTTCTGCACTGAGGAAAGGTTTCAACATGTGAATGTTCCTTGTGTAATTGCAAATTAAGAGTTCAGACAATGCTAGTCTAATTGGCAAGAAAGTGTTGTTAATGTTGGGAGATAGGGTACACCTTGGAGAAGCACAACACAGAACCCGAGTTGTGGGGGCCAGCTGGGACACAGGTGTGCCTGCCCAAATTGAGCCTGAGCTGCTGCACCTGCTGTGCGGAAAAACCCTTGAGCTGTTTTGGTTACAGCAGCTGCCATCAATCCTTCTGGTGTCCAATGGTGGAAATGCTCAATAATTCAGCCACACTTTTTTCATGCTCTTTGCAGCCCTTAAGGCAGAATATGCAAGTGAGTAATTTTATTCTCCGAGATAATATTTAAAGCCTGTATCTACCACTCTGGCCTGTGGCTGGAGCAAGGAAAGAATCTTGTCTGATGTTTGCAGGCTTTAGTGGTTAAGAAAAGATGAGAAGTTCATATTTTATAAAATTTGGATTGGAGTAATTACTGCAAAATAAATCTGGACCCTGAAGCAACTTTGAGGGGAATGAAGATGTGAATTCACAGAAGCAGCATTTATACTTCTTTACAGAAGATTAAAAGAAAAAGAATAAAACAAGAACCGTAAGACATTCGGTATTAACTTGATGTCTAAAGTGTAACAATTGAAGAGAAATATAATCCTACTTTTGTTCTAGGGTCTATTTTAAATTTTACTGTAAGAATGTTGTGATTTTTTTTGTTTAACAGGTTATTTCTGATCTGTATTTTGCTTTGGGGAAATTTTTATATTTGGAACTTAACTATTTATCTGACTTGCTAAACAGTGAGTTGGCAGGTACCCTCATGGAGTGATACCACTGAATGGTCTGGTTTGTTCTTTGGATTTTTTTTTTTTTTACAAAAAATTACTTGTTGAATTTTAAAGACACCTCTTAGAAAGCAGATGATGTAGAAGCTTAAAAACCAAATGAAGATAGCAAAAAACAGTCTCTGGAATGAGGCATGTCACTTCTATGTGTTTTTATAACATTTAAGTCAAAGATCTATTTTTAGTGCTGTTTTTTAAAACAAAATCATTTAATGCTGATGTACTACCTGCCAAGAATAGCCTTTTGTTCTTTCTGATTTCATTTTTTTAGGGTCTGGAATGTCAGATACAATCATTCTCATGATCAGCTGATCCTTACAGGAAGCAGTGATAGCAGAGTTATCCTGTCCAATATGGTATCAATTTCTTCTGAACCATTTGGGCATATGGTAGATGATGATGAACTAAGTGACCAAGAGGACCAGCATCAAGAAGAGAAGTATGAAGTTTCCTGAGTTTTATGCAGATGCTTACAGTTTTATCTTTTCATTGTAGTGGTTAACATGCTATTCTTTTGGTGACTAGGATTTTTGTATACAGGCCTTTCAGGTAAGTAGTTCTAATTCCTACTTCATTCATCTTTACTTGGAGTCTTGGGTGGCACACACTCTTTTAATCTGATTAGCACTGTCACTATATGTTCACTGGTAGGAAGGTGATGGTGATGCTCAAGACCAGTCCTAAAGTCCACTGGAGCAGTAAAAAGATTCACTTCAAGGGAGAGCTGGATAAAGTCAAGCACATGCAATAATCTGGGTTAAGTGATAGTTGAAAATCTGCCTTTTGCATTTTCTGTGTATGTATTCTAACCTTTAGAAAACGTTACCAGTCTAATGGTGAGCTTCTGCACAGGCAGAAGAAAGGAAGTGTAAATATATTCATTTTCACAAATTTAGCTCTTAGTGTTGCTGGCCGCTCTAGAAATCAGTAACTCATTAGAACCTACTTCAGGCAAAACAGAAGTTTGTTTTTGAAAGTCTTGGTAGAGAATAATGGATGTTATTGCAGGTAAACACCATCCATTTGGGTGTGTAACGAACCACGTATTTTGCATGTGAATTTTTGAGGGATGGGGTTTTTACTAAAGAGTTAACTGAGATGGTGAAACAATAATTTTTCATCCTCCATTTTTGTCTGTTTCCAGCTTTTTCATTGTGCAATATGTGATGCTTGTTTTCCTCTCTGTACTTTATGAATATAAATGCGTATAGGGAGTTCTGTAGATCTACTGTGGGCTCAGGCTTTCTAATTTGGGGCTAGCTTACATGGTGGTCTTCAGCAAATTCTTCCTTTACAAAGTGAAGACAATGGTGTGACAACGGCAACTCATGTAGAATATTTTGAGACAAACAGGCTTTAGTCTGCATTTTTCTGTTCTTTGCCACTGTGAAAATCCATGTTCTACATGTCTGTACTGAGCAGTTGTTTTTTTTCACTTCTCTTAATTTATTTTAATACTCAAAGCTGTCTGCAATGAATTAGACAGGTTACCTCCTGAATTATCTTTTTAAATGAAGAGTAGTCAGAGGGGGTGAAGAACAAGGAAATTGCAAAAAAGATCCCCCAGTTACTCAGCTCTGTTTATTTAGAATTTTAACTGAAACATCTAGTAAAGTTTAGTTTACTTCTCTAGTTGCATTTTTAAGGTTGCTCATGCACCTTTAGTTTATTAATAAAGATGTAGGTTTGCTCCAAATAGTTTTGATATTTTGGCTTTACATAAAGAACTTGGAAACCATTTTTTTATTTAGTTTTTAATAAGGAAACGGTCCTGTATATAGAAATTGTTAATTTCAAATGTACAAAATGTCTCTAAAAGCAATAGATGGTGTAAGTGCCTGGAAAATCAAGGTGCATCAAATTAAGTACCTAGAAAGCTGCTCACATCAACTTACTTTTTAGAATGTAACTAAACTACAGCGTCTTAAATATGACGTACCTTTTGGTTCCTTACCTTGTGCTGGGGATTGCAATACTGCTCTGGATGGAAGATAAATAGCATTAATGGAAGTGAGAAAGAAGCTACAGGTTTTTTATGTGGTGAGAATGTATTAATATAAATATCAGCATAAGTAAATAGCGTTCTGACAGATGTTGTGTAGTAGGTTATCTGGAGTTCTGAATGTATTAGACTGTGTAGGGTTGCCTCATTAAAACGCAAGCGATCATTTCTAGAGTAGGAATTTTTTGAAACCGTAATACACAAAGCAATACAACAAGTATAATGCATCTTTGGCTATGGGATGCACGTAAACCACATCATGAATGACTTGTATTGTAATGATATGGAGTCCTTGCGTGTTCCCAGATGCTTTAAGAGTACCAATACTGCATTTGCTTTTTAAATATATGGTTTTCAGCTGCTAATCTGTTCTCTAAAAAAACCAGGGGAAGCACGTTAGCTTTTGTATAATAACATTTGCTTGATACTGTAGGAGTCTTGTGGTGTGTTTTGTTGTTTGTTCGTGGTTTTTTTTTAATGTGGTGTTGTTTGCTTTTTGGTGTTTTTTTAGTTTGTCCCCCTCCGCCCCTTGTTGAGTTGAGCTGGAAAGATGTTTTCAAGGTGCTCACCGGCAGGTCATTACCAGATGAATGTCTTTAGTTCTGGGTGCACTACTGAAGTGAGGCACGGTAGCTCTTGGGAATGCTTCTTCTTAGTCAACCACTATAGCCAAGTATTTAGGCCTTAGTACCTGTTTCCCTCCTGGACACCCCTTTGAAGAGTAAGTCGCACCATTCTATGGGTCCTGTCTCTTCTGTAAAATACAAGGATTTGTTGTGTGATTTGATGGGGTGTGCGTGTGTTTGGTTTTGCTTGGATATGTTCTAGGCTTTCAAGAAAGCGTTATGTTCTCTCTATATATTCTCTTATTTTTATTTTGTTTTGGAGGACATCTGTTTTGCTGTTGAATAGCAGACAAATCTTGAAAGTGTCTTTTGCGGGGCGTATATCTTGGAATACACCAGGAAGAGCAGGTGTCTGTACAACTAGTATCTCCAGTCAGTCACCTCTAGATTGAATCACCAAATCTTTTTCCAAAGAAGGATGAAATATCGAGTGCAAAGAAGAAAAAAGGCTACTTCCTCTTGGGCTACCTATTTTTCGTGTTCTGAATAAAATAACTTGTAAAAATACTCCTGGGATTAAATATTAAAAATGAAGTGTATGTACTAGTTGTATCTTCGAAGTTGTTTGTTTTCTTTTCCTACTTAGCAAAAATATCCATATTTTCAAAATGTCGACTTGTAATTCTATTCTACACAGCTAAGACTTCTGAGGTCTTTAAGACTTGTGTTAATCAAGTAATGTCAGTTTAACAGCTTCGTTGTTTGACTGTGCATGAGTCTGCCCAATCATTTATTCTTGCTGAACTTTCTGAGTAAATGCCTACTTTTTAAGGTAACAACTGAAATATAATTATTTGGAGATTTTTTTAAGAAAATTATACAGATTCACTGTGTAATGAATAGACAACAAACCAAAAGTTGTTGGATTTTGTTCTTACTTTGAGGTTTCTGCTTTGCATGTTTGTCCATGTGTGTGTTGACATCTTGGGAAATATATATGCTCACATTTTGGGGACCAGAACGCTCTTGCATAGCAATATAACTAGGACTATTGCGTATGATCTCTTGTCTAAGTTGAGTGACCTTCAGTTCTTCTTAACCACCGATTCAGATCAGAGCAGCCAGTTTGCTGTCTGTCCCCTACTTTTTAACTGCTGCTGTTGTTGTTTCTCCCATCAATCGTACAACTGTACGAGCAGCCTCCCTGTATCACACAGAGGTATCCCTGGCCTGTATCACGTCTCTGATAGTGGCCAAGAGGAAGGATTATACAAACAGGAGGAGGAGATGATGCTTCCCCTGGGTGCACTTCTAGCCCCTGACTGTTTGCAGCTCAAGGACCTTTACTGCCTTCTGAATCATCTTTGCAGAGTTCTGGTTTTTCCCTTTAGGATTTTCTTTTGCCAACAACCGTTTTCTTGAGTTTCTCTTCTCACTAACTTTGTTATTGTTTGTTCTGACATCGTGCATGTGCTGCCTTGGTGAAATGTATCTTGGGGAAATCCACCAACTGTGTTTTCTTGCACTGAATAAGGCAAGGCTTGAGGGCTCTCTATTTGGGAAGCCCAAAGCCTCTATCAAAAGTAGGTAGTCTTAAAAAGGTAATCAAGCTGCCCACAAAAGCGAAATATAGACATATGACCAGAGGAGAGCTATGATGTGTTCTGGTCAAGTACCTAGTCTGAACAATTTAATGCACAGTTCAAATATAGCAAACAATTAGTTGAGAAATGGGGAATGAAATGCCTTTCTTTTTCTAGCTTAATTTCTAGCACCTTGATCCAGATGTAGAAAAAAAGTGTACAAAACAAGTGAAAATAGAGCAGTTGAGGTGAGTATTTAGGGTGTGTTTAGTTTTCATCCCCAAAGCAAAGCTGGTTTGTCTGGGTAAGAACACAGGGAGTGCTTTTTGATGCCTCACCTCAAATGAAACATTTTAAACATGGGGTCATCCCACATCTGTGGATGCAAGCGATTAAGACAGGCTTCTCCTTGGCTTCTCTTTCTTTAATGGTTTTGTGCTCTGATATTGCCAGGACTTCTCCCTGCAACACTGAACTTGCCTGAATTCCAAAGCTCCCCAAAGTGCCTGTCAGCTCCAATTTGGTCATCTGCAGAGCACTGGGAACTGTCTTCTTTCAAAGGGAGGTGGTGCCTGTCTTATATCCTTTCTTCGTATTTCGGTCATCCAAAATCTTTATGTTAGCGAGTGAGCATATATTTGGTTGTATTAAACTACTCTGACATTTTAATTCTACATTGCTAGTTACAGGGAAAAGGCATCCGCGGGGCTCGTTCTGGAATCCAGTGGCATGCGTTTCAGGATTAATTTGGGTTGCTGCAGTACATGCTGCTGCTTTATTAAGTCACATCTACTTCATAGTAATTTTTAGATTAAAGAGGATTTAATTTTGGCTGTGATGAGGAATTAATGATTTTTGGTGACTCTGGGAAACTTATTTTATTGAACACTGTGGTGACAAAACAGAATTGCAAGCACTGCAAACTTAAGTGGCTGTTAGCATGAGAAGTAATTGGAAATAACAGCTCTCTACATTAAAAAAAAATATTCAGGGCTTAACAGGCTTCTCTCTCAAGTCTGTAACACAATTAACCTCCAAGTTATCTAGTAAAATGAAAATTCTTCACCTTTCGTAGGAGAAGCTGGTAGGGGTCATGCTATGTGAATAAGACTACAAGGAGAAAGCACTCCCGTGTCAGCTCTGCGAGGCGCGAGTCTTAAATTTCTGCAGGGTGTAAGTAGAGATTACACATTTCTTACTATGAGTTCTTGATGACGGAAGAGTTTGATGCCTTGTCAGTTGATGCAATGCAAGAATTTGTGTAAGGAGAGAAAAAGGTGTTTTAGTCTGGACAGAAAGTGTTTTTAAGTAGTACAGGAAAACAAGGAAGGAAATTTTTGAGGAACA
This sequence comes from Pampusana beccarii, assembly GCA_013399365.1. Lineage (NCBI taxonomy): Eukaryota > Metazoa > Chordata > Aves > Columbiformes > Columbidae > Pampusana > Pampusana beccarii. Next base: position 266,196 of record VWYH01001681.1, on the reverse strand, counting down.
GGGAGACTTAGGACAAGGAAGAAAATAGCTTGCCAGGCATAACAAGTGCTTACCAAGTGTGCTTATCAGATATAGTCTAGTCAGACTGCTCTGTCAGGGGATCAATAGGCCAAGCACCTGCACCTGTGGTACACTAAACTAGCTATAGCATCACAACTACATTTTTACACCCATAACCTGCAACTTTTACGTAAAAACAGAAATCTCTGTGTTTTGGCAACAACCTGAACGATACATGTTAAAGTAGCATAGAAGAAATTTCATATACAGCTCTGTACAGGTGCTCTTGCCATTTCTGAACTTCTCTAGCTGGGAAAAAAATCCAGGTCCTGAACTCTCTTCTCTGTTCCAAAACCTGGCAAAGATCTGACTTTATCCCAGGATCCAGTCTACTGTGAACGCTCTCCTGTGGCTGGTGTTACTTGTCTAACCTAAGATGGCAAGTAACCTGAGCGTTGTCATCAGGAGGTGGTAACTGTGAAGTAGGAAGTTTCTGAGGTAAGGATCATGCTCATGAAAGTATAGCAGTGTTCTTTTAATCGTTGCTGCATTATGAATAGAGTATTAGAAAAAGTACGCCTATCAGTGCTATGACATGTTAGGCTCTGAAATGACATACTGTATGTTATGAAGAAATACAATTTCAGAAACTGATAAAAACAGAAGGATAATTTAAGTATCTTAAGACGTTTTTGTCTATTTAGATAAATACAAGTTTTGTATGTGTTCTGCTAGCATATGCTGTGACCAAAATAATCTTTTTTCATAGACTCTGTTTACATATATATACACATATATATGATTTTATGATATATATTTTAAAGTATTTGTTACCTTGCTTAAATAAAAGTCAGTGTCATAGCGGTTAAGTCTGTAATTTGCATTAACCAAATTATATTTAATATCTGGAGAGTTAGGAGAGTCTGAGCTGATTCTTTAATAAATAAAAATATGTAAAAGCTGTGTACAAATGTATTGAGAGTCAACAGTTTGTTGTGGGACTCAAACTGATTAATTCTAAGTATAATAGATTCGTATTGATTCAGAAGTAGTATCCTCAGCCTATTAGTCGATTACTGAAAAAAATCACACGCATAGCCAAAATGCAGACAAATCTGAGGTGTTTTCTTGGAAGTCTCTTAGCATGGGGTAATGCGATCTGTCTCCAAGAGATTCCTGTTGTGAGGAGAAAAACCCCGCCACAAACAACCTTGTTCCTTCTGTGTGTGGTGTGGTTTAAGTTTTTAGTTATTTTGAACAGTCTTTCACATACATGAAATAAATTCTGCTCTTTATTCCACAAGCACAATCCTTCTGGGCTCATTACCCATTACATAATTCAAAGGCTAATCTGTTTTCATTCGTAGTGTTTGTAAAAGATGCTTATGGACAGTTTCTTTGGATCTTCTCTACTGTTCCTGAGACATGTCATTCTGAGATTTTTTCCATCCTGTTTATCTTGTCTAGTATCTAGTTCTTTTACATCAAGTGATCACGTCCATTAGGATTTTCTGAGATTATTAATACCTCTCTCAAGGCTATGCCGTTCTTACGCACAAGTAGTCTATACATAATATTATCATAGATCTGTGCTATTTAAAACAAAAAAACCCTGAAAACTGAAGCACCACATGGAACAGCATGCTTTCTTTTTCTAGGAAGGCACAAAATTACTTTCATACCCAAAAAGAAATTCAGTGTATAGGCAATAACAAAGGCAGTTAGGAATTGTAGTTATGAATGGAAATGCCAAACAGAAGTTCATCTGCAGGCTTCTTTCCTGAACACTCATTCCCCTATGATTTCTGTAAATTAGATTAGATTAACAGTGTTATTTAAATGAAACACTGAAACAGCTCTGAGCATATAGAAAGTAGTATAATCTAGAAGCTTATTTGTCCTTGTTTATCCAACCTTTGGTTAACTGAGGCTCCTGGTTAACTGAAAGTCGGTCGTGTCCCCTGACAGCCATGTGCACTGTGCATTACTCCCCTGCTCATCCGGAGAGACATCTGAAACCTTCGGAATAATGGAGTTGTGGGTAAGTGGGTGAGCACTGCGTGAAGCACATGGCTGTCTGGGGACATGACCAACTTTCACTTAACCAGGCATGTCAGTTAACGGGGAGTTAGGAAAACACATTGCAGGAGATGAAGTGGCTGCGTGCGTGTTTGTGTTCATTAGCTCTCTGCTGTTAGATGGTTTGTTTCAACGTACCTATTCAGGAGAACTGCTAAACAAGCTGCCTCTTTGCAGTTAACCAGGGGCTGCCTGGTGTTTGTGCTGTGACCTTCTTTCGTTGGTTGACCTTAAAAGTAGCATAAGTAAATAATAAAAGTCCTTGAAACTAAATATCTGAAGCTATTCTGCAGTATCAGAGTGCTTTTGGTTTATTCATTCAGTTCAGTTTTAATTGCGATGTTAGATTCACAGCTGGTGGGGCTGGCTAGGTGGAGCAGTGACACCGAGCAAGCGATTCAAATGTGATAGAATATCCGCTTTGTGAGCACAGGGAGCCGTGCTTCCAGAGAGCGGTAAAGGGCAAAGAATGGCCAATAACAACACTTCATTTCTGTGGTAGCAGCATCTGTTTAAATGATTGAGTGGCGTTCACAGGGCTCTTTGGCTTTGCTTTCTGTTAGGAGGATTGCAGCTGTAATACAAGGCTGTCTCTGGGAGGCAGGGGGATGCTTCTGAAAGGCTGACTGATTGCTGTCAGACAGAGGTGATCCTCTGTGGGTGATGAAGCTCTAAGGTCATCCTCTGAAAACTCACCTACCCCGTAGCTACAGAATAATGTGCTGTGGTGTTGCTCTGAGAGGAGGGACTGGTGCTGTGAGTGGAGGGAGCAAGGGCTGTTCTCCGCTAGCAGAGCACAATTGACGACTCTTGGGGGGTTTGGACTTCAGAGAATAGCCTGAATCTGTGTTTATGTATTTGCAATGCAAAAGAGAATCTGTCTCTCGTGATGTAGGTGACCAGGAGCTTGGGTGTTGCGGTGAGAGGTGAGGTGTACAACAATAGATGAGAATCTGGTGTTGGTATAACTCTAGGAATGGGAGGGAAAAAAAAAAATCAAAGCATTCAATTCAGAGTGATGCCTATATTTCCTTTCCATTTTTCTGGAGAGAATGGGTTCAGAATGGCAGCACAGGAGAGACTGTGACATTAAGGACTGCTACTTCTTGCCTACTTATGTGTCTCTAATAAGATAATATATTTTAAGAATTCATTTAACAACAGAGGGGGAAAGGAAGGGATGGAGCATGGTGAGAGAAAAGCTGTTGATTAAAAATGGGTGTTTAAGTGCATTTAGGTCATACCCTGTGGTTTAACTTGCTTTAGAAAAAGAGAAACGCTTAGTGTAGGTTCTGAGAGACTTGGGAATGCACTGAAGTTGAAAATAAGAGGTACTTTGTCTCTGCAAATGGAGTCTTTAATATTGACTTTGCTGTGTTATCTAAAACGTAGGTACATGCAGATATCTGGTATAAAGTATTTCCTTAGGGTCTGCTACTGCATTCTTATACTTTAAACGATAGGTTGCATATCTAGATGTTAGTGACGCTTAATAGTGCCTTTTAAATTGAGTGCATTCACAGATCCTTACCAATTTCTTTCTTTTTTTTTTTTTTATTTTATTTTATTTTAGGGTTAAAGAGCCCCTTCAGGACAGTGTAATAGCTACCTATGAAGAACATGAAGATAGCGTATATGCAGTTGAATGGTCCTCAGCAGACCCGTGGCTGTTTGCCTCTTTAAGTTACGATGGGAGACTCGTTATTAATAGGGTTCCCAGAGCTCTTAAATATCATATACTGTTATAATTCGTTTGGATTCTGGTGGAGTTCTTATCTTGATGTACATAAATGGTAGGTATTATCTAGGGGTTTTTTTCAGGTTCTATTTTTGTTAAGTATAAATATTAAAAAATTGTTAAAAATACCTGTACTAATATAGACACTTTTAATTTGTTTTTTGTATTTGCCTTGGAAAACTATGATGCATTTTTGGAAGGCTGTGCTACTCAGATTTTTTTTTTTGGGGGGGGGCGGTGCTAATAACTTTGTGAATTATAAAGTTTCTGGAGATACTGGGTACTTCCCATGCTTCTGTTGCTTTATTACTTCAGCTTTATGCAAATATAGTGGATTACAGAGCTGTTATGCTGATATAAAACTGGGACAATGTAGGGTGCATGTAGCAGAGGTGACCTATTTGTTTACAAGGATAATATTTTCCCTTTCTGATATAAGCAGCCTTCTGCTCTTAGCTAGGCCCACATTCTGCTAACTATTCTGGTCATTCTTCAGTGTTTAGAGATGCAGTTGAGAACGGTCTTGACGGCTTTCTTAATTCAGTCGTATATTTTAAATGCTTTTTCTCCTGTTTTGCCTATCCTAAGAAGAAATGTTAATCGTGAAGGTGAAATGGTAGTATTAACAAAGTACCATCCTTTAATTTGCAAACTAAATGCAACTTTGAGCTACGTGTTGTTGTTGGAAACATATTAATCTTTACTGAAATCTCTTATTCTAATGTAATATGTTATCCCATGTTTATAGAACTTTGTTGTGCTGTAGTGTATTTTGAGGGACTCTGGAGCTATGCCATTGTTAACCTGAAAAATCTCTTCAGTATTTGTAAGTAGTCTCCTTATCCTTTTGGCCCTGTGCCATTGCACGGTACGCCGGCATGGTGCTGCAGGCTTTCAGCGGAGCGCTAAGCACCCTGAGCAATATCCTACTCTTTGCAGTACCTGACCTGGGTGTTGGTGACTCTCTTGTTACAAACGCTGAGAACAGGCAGGTGCTGCTCAGCAGGAGACTGCACAGAAAACTTGAAATGTAGACGGAAGGCATGGTGAAACATGTCTGTACATACTGACACCCCCTTCCCCTTGCGTAGCTTGTGTTAAGATGAAAATTCCGCTGCCTGTTCTCTATGTACTCAGACCGACCTCAGCAGTAATTATTCCCCGTTGCCTTTTCATCACTACTATTTCCCATTAACTTCAAAACATGGGTATGTGCGACAGCGTTAGTTGTGGTGCCATTGTGTAAGATCACTCTGAAGAAATGGCAAGAACATGAGATGGAAAGATCAATACCAGCCTCTTCCCGTGATTCCTCCCGTTACCATGGCAACAGTTGGTGTTAGTGTTGAGGGACAGCCTGCTGCTCACCTCTGCTTGTCCTTACCCATCCTGGGTCGAAACATGTCCAAATGTGATTTGTTGCGTATATACCGCTGCTTCTGTGAGAACATTCTTTGAGAGCGTGACTGACTGCTATAGGCCAAAATGTCCAGAAACCATGGAAGTTTAATTCTATTTCTGGTTTTCTTAAAGAGCTTGTTTGGAAGGATTCATAGAGTGAAGTAATCTAATTAAATAATCTGTACTATTGTTTGTATTTGTGTTATGATGCTGCCTGCCTGCCTGCTCCAGAGTGAATGCGCCATTGGAAATTCTGATTTTCTGCGTTAAGATTTTAAACTTGTGCTACTTCAAATTGTCTGTCTGTAATTAGGCATGAGTTATTCACCTGTATACTGTAAGAAAAAATTACATTTCCAAATCAGTAGTGCTTCAGCTGTCTGAATATCAAAACCCTTGGTTGCTGCAGCTTTATATGTGGAGCTTTCAAACTTCAGACACAAAACCTTATGGTGGGTTTTGTTGGTTGTATTTTTTTTGATTGTGTGTATATTTCCATGTCCCCTCCCAAACAAATCCTGCAGTATATCTTTGGTATGCAGCAGAACTCTTTAAAACTTTCTTCACATTAGCAATAAGGGTCCAATGAAACTTTAACCTATGTGGCTTGCAGTGTGGAGGTGACAGGGGATTGCATAACAGTATGTGAGATTTGATTTTTTTAACATGTAATAAATGTGGGACAGATTTCAGACTAATTTTGATGTGACTATTTTCTTTCTTTTAACAAGTTGGAGAGGTCTGTAAACAAATATCAGGAAATATTTTTTTTGTTTAAGTTTAAAGTGTGTATAATATCAATAGGGAAGAAGAGGGGGGATGAACACGGCGTGGAAAGGGGAGTAACAGGTCGAATTTGAATGAAATATGTTACAGTAGAATCAAGAGAGCAGGAAGGGTCAAGTTTTAATCATTTTCATCTGTCTGTAAAGCAGGATCTGAGCTATATGTACAGCCCTGGCAGCAATATGGAAATGACCTTCAGCAAGGGAAGACTTTTGACAAGGTTTCATCCCAGGCTGTTAGAGAAAGCAAGCTGCTGTAGGGTAAGAGGGGGGGGTTCAAAGATAACTGGTTAAAAGATAGGAAGCAGGAATAAATCACCACATTCCTTGGCAAAAAGAAATTACCAATGAGGTCTTGCAAGGATCTGTGCCTAGGCCTGTGCTTTACAGTATACTTGTGACCCTTTTAGAAAAAGGGCTGCATAGAAATACGGCAACGTTTGCAGATGCTGATCAGAGCAGTAGAGATGACTGTCTGAAGAATTATGGAAAGGCCTTATTTTACAAAGTGGCCGGATGATAAAATTGTAGATGAAATTCAGTGCAGTAAACATGAAGTAACGTAGGTGGGAGAAAACAGTCATTTTACATGGCTACTGGGGACCATCAGTGTATGGCTATTACAAATTGGAAATAAGATCTTAGGGTTTTCATATATCTTTAAAAATGTCAGCTTAATAGAGGTTAAAAATTTAATTAAAATGTTGGGAATTAGAGAATAAAATAAAGCTTTGTTAATCCATTAAATAACAGCTTTTAATAATAATAATAAATAACAGCTATTTATAAATCGGTGGTGTATGTGCATCTTGAATACTGTGTGTAGTTCTGGTTTCTTCTATCTCAAACCCAGTGTAGTAAAACTGGGAAAGATTTCAGAGGAGGGTGACAGGAATGATGAATAGCATGCAACACCTGTATGAGGATAACTAAATGGACTGAAAGGCAGATGGTTGAGAGGAAATGATAAAAGTCCATAAAATCACAAGTGGCAGAGGGAAAGGATGAATAGGGAATGATTGTTCACTGTCCCTCCTGATACCAGAACTAGAGGTTATTAAATAGAATCTGCAGGTGGTGGCTCAAAGCATACAAAATGAGGTGGTCTCCACAGGCGTGAGGGTGAGCCGTGGCACTCCTCTTTAACAACCCCTTCAACAACAAAAAACCTCCCAAAGAAACAACAAAAAAAATATGTCATTAATGTTAAAGTTAACATGACTTGAAAGTAACTGAGCCACTGCTTGTCAGATGAATCCATTAAAGGCTGCTGAATATAAAGGCAGCACCTCTGGCTTAGAAAATCCTTTTGAACCATGAATTACTGGACACTACAAAAAGTACCAGCAGAGAATTCCTGTGTGCTTGTCCAGTCTTTACTTACCTCCCTGGATATGTGCTGTTTGCCACTAAAGGTAGAAAATGGAAGTTAAAAATAATAATTTATTCTCTAAAGCTTTGTCTCCAGTGCTGAGACAGCATGTTGCTCCTGCATGTTTGTCTCGCACCTGTTTACTTTGGTTGCGAGTTGTGTTTTAGGGGATTTCAGAAAATACTCATGTCTGAGATGAATGTCATACAGAATCCCAGTATTATTTCTGGAAACTACCTTGTTGCAAAACACTCCTTGGCAGTAAGACTGTGGAGGCAAGATGATTTCTGTACAGCAGGGAGTCCATCACCGCTTTGGAAATTCAAATCGTGGTCTAACTGAGATCACAGCACTGGGTTGTTTCAGTGTCTCATAGAGAATGCTGTTCATACAGTCACATATCAGCATTGGTAAGTACGTGATGGTTGTGTTTTCAAACAAACATCTCTTAAATGATTATTCTTTCTTTGCAGACTGTCTCCAGGTAAGAAGCTTTAATAAGTTTTGGTTTGGAAAAAGTGAATTATGGTATTCCTTAAAAATGTCAGATTGTCAGTGTTGCTATCTAAAAAGTTGTTTTTTATTCCACATCTGATGCTGAAAATCTTTTCTTTGTCACCAATGTAATATATGTGTCTGGCATAGAATTGCAAAAATGCTTGAGATGTGGTATTTTTATTCCACATAAAGCGAGTTATTGGAGGAGAAAGGAATTGATAATATTTTTTAAAGGTTTTGAGCATGATCTAAATGAGGCTGACCAAAGTCAATACGAGTCTTGGCCATTTAATGAGAAGCTTGAAATAACAATCTCTTTCACGTGAACTAAAAATAGTCCTTACTTAAAATTATATTTGTACAAACAAAACAAACCCCACAGACCTCCAAAAAGTGAAACCCCTCAGAACTGACTTGAACTTTATCTGTGGTGTCAGTGTTAAAATTAGCGTGACCTGTACTGAAGCCCATGAGGTTAATGAACTTGCCAACATTTGAATTCATGAAGAACATGTGATGGAATAGCATGGGTAGACTTCATGTTTGCTCTAGACCAGTGATGTCAAGCTCATTTTCACTGGGGGCCACATCAGCCTCACAGTTGCTTTCAAATGGCCGGATGTGATTTAAGGACTGTATAAATGTAACTACTACTACTGCTCCTAACTACTCTGGACAAATTCTCCTTACCTCATACCTTTTCATTTCACAAAAGTGAGTGAAAATAAGAAGCTGTATGATCTGGATTATGCTTGACACTAAAATTAGTTGAAAACAGTGCTTTGTAAAGAACTGAGCTGCCTGACTATTGGATCTTCCAGCTGACAAGAGAAAGCATTACTTCTGTGTTTGTCTTTTCATTTGGAATTCCCAAATCTTACAGTCCACTACCTCTTTGCAGTGTTTGAGACTGAAATTTTACAGCTACAGTATCATCTGACGAGAGTTAGACACTGTGAGTTAGATGTGGCTTTGACTTAACTGAAGCAATGAAAAGATAATTGTTAACAGTGCTATTTGGATACAAGCTTGTAGTGCTGTATAGCTGCTATTTGACTTCACAGAGGGTATCGAGAGGTGGTGTTCTTTTTTCTTTTTCTAAGGAATATGAAGAAAGTGCTTAAAACTTTTTTGTGGAGCCTGTGGTAGGAAGGCCATTCTGAGGCTGCAGAAAGCCTATGATTTCTGCAATAGCAAGTGGAGTGACTGAGAGTGCAAATCAGTTTTCAGAGAAGCGTGTTCTTCCCGTAACAGGAGCTGCTGGGTGTGAAGCTGTGGACACTCTCCAGAACTTTTTGCACATTGCGCCTGCTCATTCCACCTGCCGCTTCATCCAGTGAGGAGCTAGCGAAGGGAGAAGAAAATGATACACAGAGGTTTGCAGGAAAAGATGAAGAGAAGAAAAAGTAAAAGGAAGACTGACAAATACAGAGTGAAAGTGAATTGAGAAAGACAAGATCAGGGAAATATCAGTTTGGAAAACAGGAGTAGAAAAGGTGGGATAAATTGGCAGTAAATGAAGTAAAGAAAACAATACAAGGATAAGGAGTGACAAAGAAAAAAAAGAATATTTGCTTGTTTTGGCTATGATATTAAAGGTCCTTTGAAGTCTTCTGTGTTATTCCTTCTTTGTTAACTGTTTTAAATGCTAGAGAATTACCATTTTATATTGCAGCATTTTAGTTCTGATATTGGAGGTGGTTCATGCAGGATAGTTCCTGTCAAGTTTTTAATTGATCCATAAGTTATTCATCTGAATTTGTAGCTTTTAAGGGGTTGGGATTGTTAGCTGGTCATTATTCTTTTCAGAGATCAGGTTCCAACTGCACACGTGAGCAGCTGCAGTCTGTTTCAGTGCAAAGTTACCAGACTGGGTAATGAACCCAAGGGAGCAGGATCCTGAGAGGCTGGAAGAAAATTTCAAGGGGCCGTTTCTTGAGTCACGCTAGTTAGATCTGCAAAAGCATCCGTTTATGACAGACACTGTTTATCCCCTTGTTTATGACTTCGGGTGAGTGTCCTAGTCAGAACAACTCGATATTAGATGCGATTAATGAAGTATCTGAGTCACATCCTCCCTTCCACACAGAGTTACCTTACAGCAAACGAATTTTGATCTGTTCTTGGGAAAATTTCCCCTGTTCTGGTGCTGCAGCCGCCCCAACTTCATAAAGGGGTTTTAGTGCTCCAGCACAGAAAGTAGCTTTGCGGAGAAAGAGATGAATGAGTCTTGCTAAATCCAGGAGCCAAGCTCCCCGTGTGGAGATGCATGGCAAATATGTGGGTTGCTGTTGCCCTGGAGCTATAGTGACAGCTGCCAAGCAGCTGGGCTGAGCAGAGAGGACCTCTAATGTACCTTCTCAGCAAATTGTCCATTTATTCTGATGCTGCCTCGAGTTCAGGATTTTGGCAAGAGGAACTATGGAAAAGCTTTAAAACAGGGTGAATTTAGAAGAGTATGGGAAACCTTGGAAAACCCAAAGATACCACATGCTAATTGAGAAGTCTAGATGAGCTGAATCCTGGAGTGGTAATAGACTTGGCAGACAAGTTCTGTAAACCACTGCCAGTTTCTAAAAATTTGCAGAGGACTGAGAAGACAAAGTCTGGAAAACAGCAGAAGTGGTATTGGTATTTGGAGCTGTGTGGAACAGCAATGCACCAAGTTGGATAAGGAAACATGTTTCTGAGAGGAAGTTTTTAGCCAAATTATGAATGTTTTATTTGCCTTTTTTACTTAGGTGTGTTTTTTTTTATAAACACCAGTCAAAATACTAACAAATACCGGGAATGATATGATCGCATCCATGCAACAAAGTGCGGATTATGCATGGTGTTGCGAAGAATACCCAGAATTAAAATCTGAAAATTTGTATTATTTCCCTTACAACTCTCTGTTCTCTAGAGCGGATGGGTGGAAAGTTGTATATAATATTAAATGTAACTTGTCTCCGGACGGGACTTAAAATATATATATATATATGTATGTATGTATGTATATATACAAATATATATTCTCTTATTTTCTAATAATGGGAAAGTGTTTCTTCTAAAGAAAAACAATGAACCATCCTTTGACTCTGTTTATAGAAAGTGAGGGGGATGGGAATACCTGGAATTTGCCTTTGCAGAAATTATGAACAATAATGATCTGTTTTCCAGCATGCAGCTGGTGGGGTAGCACATTCACTTCAGTACTTTCAATATAAAAGTTATCAGTATTTTACACAGAAGTTACCTATCTAAAACTGCTTCCAGTAAAGGATTATGGGTACTCAGGACAAGGATATACAAACACAAACAGGAAAGCATCATCTTAAAATTAAGAATGTTTCCTTCTCCATAGGAGAGTGGCTGTGTAACACATTTATTTGCAACTACAGAAGAGTTAGGCTCGGGTGCATCCACGTCTACTGGTAGCAGCTGGTACGTAAATGGAGCCATAGATATTTCTATGCTGCTACTTTGGGGTTTTTTTTGTGTATGTGTGTGTGTGTTTTTGTTGGTTTTTTTTTTTTCTCTCTAGAAGTCAATCTGGTTAAAATGGGAGAAATCTGATAGATATATTATTATTGGAAGTCTGTTAGGAAAAGCACAAATGAAAACTTCATCACAACGGGAGCTGTTTAATCCTCCGCAAGGCAAATACCACAGAGCTTCAACAACTGTTCTGACCATCCTGTCAGCTGTGAGTGACAGTTACTTGGATTCGGTTTCCTAGTTACACGCATATTTCTGATCTGTGTTTTTATAATCTATTTACAATGTTAATACTGCTTGAATATCTTCAGTCTATTGTTTGAATGACTTGGGTAAATGCTGTACAATTTTCAGTTGCAGTTCACAAGCAGTGAGAGAGAGGGAAAAGCTGCTTTTAATTCTTCATGCTGCTGTATCGGGAAGTATTCTGGTTTCTATTTCTGTGTCCTATACCTCAAGACTCAAATCACGATTTAAATTCTACAGGTTTTGGACTGGTCGTTGCTGAGGGCAAAGCAGAACTACGGATGAAGGCCGAACATGACTGACGCGTTCAAATTCGTCAGAAAATAGAGTCAGTTGGAGAGAAACGGAGTAATTGTTGCTGTGCTCCCTCCCGCACTGCTTGCGCAGAAAGATGTAGGCTGCGGGGAGGAAGCTACCTGAGGTTATTAAGATTAATACTGCTAGAAATTCCAATCAGCTCACACAAGGCTGCTCCTCAAGGCTGTCAGGTGCCTACTGCCTTCTCTGACTCAGGCAGGGCCACGTCAGTTTTGAATTTCCCAGCAGAGATTGCTGTGATTTATGAGTTTAGGAGACTGATGAATGTGGTTAGTTGAAGTGTTCATGAAATAATTGAATCAGAATAATTTCAGTCAGCTGTGCTCAATTTATTTTCTCCAATAACCACAGGAGGGTGCAATTTTGAATTGGGAGCTTCATCTCAAGGATTCCTATCACAGGAAAGACATTTTGGAACCTGGAAAAAGAGCAACGTAATTTTGCTGCCAGGCCTGTAGGACAGATTTATGAGCTGGCTTAAGACCCATCAGAACTGGAGAGTAAGTACCTTGAGCTCTTCTGGTATTGCCCATGACAGAAGCTGAGTCACTTCTGGTTTATGCACTGTGGGATAATATCTGCTGGGAACAATAATGAGAGTTTACTATTTAGTGTTTGAAAAAACGTTTATTGTTCAGTTGACTAGGTGTTATTCTTTACACTTGTTTCTAGCAAATTATTTTCAGATGACAAGTGTTATGAATATTTCACGTCTGGATTTCATGAATTCTTCTGAGTGGCGATGAACATCAATTCTATCCTTACAATGAAGGGGGTGTCCATGCTTACCTGAAGGGTGTTATTTGAAACTTCTGAAAAAGAAATTTGTCCCTACAAGTTTATCATTTGTCTGCTTCACTTTCCCACAGAGCTAAAAAAAAATAATAAAATAAAAAAGGTGTTTTGAGTGGAATGTCCTGGAAAGAGTACGGAACATAAAACAGAAAGGTGAGCAGGTTATGGTGTTGTGATGACTGGCTGAAGTCAGTCGAGGATGGAAAATCACAGCAAGCAGAGCTAGGGAGCAAGCGTGTTGCAGACAAATATCTTCCTGTTGTAATGAATAAGATACTTGTAATGATCTGAGAGCTGCAAGCAGGGAGGGTATGTGGGAATGGCAGTGGCTTCTGTTTGTCTCTGCGCTGGTCGGTTTGGGTGTCTTTTGAAATGTTCAAAGAGACTCTACAAGAACAATACAGGCAAAAATGGAACAGGCTACTGGGTCTAGCACTGGTATGTTCTCCATACCTGGTAAGACACCTGAAGTGAACTTTGCTGGCCAGGAAGGTGTCAGTAGAATAGGGAAGGGTTGTTCTCTGTGCTTGCTGGATCCTCTGTTATAGAGTTGCCATTTTCCAGCTCTGTTTATCCCATTTTGGTGTCTTTCCCTATTGAATCTGTGAGCTGCTAATGTTTCCCACAGCAACAATATTACCTCTGTCTGCAGTTTTATGTTTATTGCGTGTGGCTTTTCCCCATAGACTTTCATCCAGCCTTTTCTCACAACTCATCTGCTTTCTCAGAAGTCATAACCGAAGCTGGGCAGCGTGCCACAGATGACAAAGGGTTGCTGAGAGAGCAGCTTTCCCAAGAGTCCTAATCTGTGTAAGATAAAAGCAGACAGGTTTATTCTATAGTGAGCCAGGAATGTATGCCACTAGACACGTGTTACCCCAGATGGTTTGTATCAGCATGGATAGACCAACTATCGTATGACATAACCTGGACCGCATATGAGCTATTATCTAGTCACCCATGGCTAGAAGAGCAGTGGGGTAGGTCCTTTCACCGCGTGGTGAAGAACAGCCCTACACTTGCACAGGAAGAAATAAATCTCTTTCGGAGCTGTTATTCTCAAAGGTCCCTCGTCTTGAAACTCAAACATATTTAATTTTGTGAAATATCCTAAGTTTATTTTTGTTGGTTTTTTTTAATTCTATCCTTGATCTTTGCTGTGGGGGGGAGGCAGGTCAGAATATGAGAGATCCAGTAGGGTTTGGTGGTGAGCTATTTCTGACTGCATAGAAAGATTTGTGGTGCTAGTGTAAAGGGATATATGCTTTAGAGCCCATTATGGCAATCTGTGTGATGGGGTAGGTCAGACTTAGCCGTGTCAGACACATTGAGCAGCTATATTGAAAAAGAAGATGGCTCACTCAGTTTTTACTGGAAAATAAGTGATATTCTGAATAATGATATCCTGCTAAAGTTCAGCTACCCAAGTTTGGTGACTTTCCTGTGAGTACATTTTAATTCCGGGAATTAATTCATTATGGTTCTTTTGTCTCTAACGGCAGTTCCTTTGGTCTCCAGATAGTTTGATACTGTCCCTACCTGCTGTAACTCACTTCTGTAAATACTATAAATGCCTGGTTTGTGTAGTCTAAAGAATGTTCTGCAGAGTGCAGGATCTCTTAGTGACATGCTCAGTATTGTGGCAGCACTATCCTATCCAGGAGGATAGTAGGAGTTAATTTAAGAGAAAAACATTTGCAAAGGTTTTCTCTACTTCCATTTTTCACTGATCAGCAGTTAGGAAGATGCTCCCATGAATAACTCTTACTGAATCTCCTTGCTGAGGCCTCCTTGCCGTGACATGCACACTATATAAGAGAATGGCAGGGAGGACAGAGTGAAAAATCTGCTACTTAGTCAGGATGTGGATATAAACCACAAGGTGTTTTCCAAATCAAATTTGGATTTGGGGCTTAGCATAAAATTAGGGCACAAAATAACTACACTGTGTGCAGAAAATGTTAATAGAAAAAGTGCGGATTACAGTGATGTGGTCTGGTGAGTAGACAACAGCAGAAGGGCATGTGGCAGGACTGTCTCACTGGTGGTTTTGCTTCTGCTGCTGTGAAAAGCATTTTCGATACTTGCATAATTTAGAGCATGACATTATGGTTTTCAAAGCTTTGAATTGGAGTAAAGCATTTACATAATCTAATTAAATCATGTAAATGTTTCATGATAATATCCAAGTAAGTGCAAAACTCGTTCTGCAGATGCATCCCATTCTTAGGCCATTGGGGAAACCCGATTTATGCATGCAGATATGTTTCTAACCCTGCATGCTCTGGGAGGTCAACAGGGTACTTACTGAATGCTCTGTTCTTAGTATAACTTCTGAAGCCTGCTTCGCAGAGCATCATCTTTCCAAGAAGCTTGAAGGTAAGCTGGTACCGGAGGGAAAGGCAAAGCAGATTTAAAAGGCTACTTGCAACCTCTTATAATTTGAATGAAAGCAGTGCTACTGCAGTATGTAATAAATTGCTTCCATTTCAGTGAACATTAAAATAATCCCATGGTGACACTCGTAGCAGCAGCCCTGCCACATGTAGTATCAGATCTCACAACGCATGCATCGTGCTTGGATGGGAAGCTACCAGGGGAAGCCCCACAAATCCTCCTGGTGACTGTTGGGTTTGTTTTTGCCTCTGGCTGCATTAACTCACAAAATATTGGAAGCACTTGGCCAGCATCCATGATGAGAGATGCTGCTTGTACTGAGATTATTTAAATAATATTTTTTATCAGCTCATTCTCACTAAGCTGTCTTCAACAGTAGCTCTTGGTGAATGCTGTCTTTGCTAGACCATACTACTGCAATAAGCAAGTGAATTGAATCCTAATTTTCCAAATGTAGCTAAGCTAACACAAAGCTAGTATTAACAGGATTCTTTTAGAAAGTACAGCACTGCTTTGCTAAAATGAATTCATGTAGTTGACAGAGGTAGTTTGTTTGAGACCAGGTCCCTGTCTGTTTTAAATAAGATCATTGCTATTGACTTCTATCAGGGCTGTACTGATTTACCCTAACTGATGACAGAGATGTGTGTGTATACACTGCCAGGTGTTCTGTGCTTTCTCAGTAATTATAATTGTTAGGAAGCACGTGGATATTATCTGTGCCAGGCTGCTGATGAAGCCCATGTGCTGTTAGAAACACAGGGCTGCCTGCACACACGGTGTTCACCTGGTTTGTGCACACACCGTGACTGCGGCGAGTCCAGCAGCTCTGGTTTTTATCTGAAAATGTTTTCAGAGAAGCCTAGATCTAACATACCTCTAAATCTGCAATTTTTATTATTTACTGTTGCAGTACATTATAATATCCAAAGTTTGTAAATTCATTTGGATCTCAGTGGTGCAGAAAGCTCTGAATGTGTGAAAGTCATTGCTAAAGTACCTCACAGGAAGGTGGAGTGTATCAGTAGTAAATTAAGTCTTTGCTAATTAGGCACAAAAATCTAATTACTTCGCAGTTTTTTCATCTAATTTTTAAGGGAGTGAAGCTAGTGTAAAATTCAAACAGAAGCAGAGATGTTCAGCACACAGTGTTAACTGCCAAGGAGAACAACACGGTGACCTTATTTGCAGCTGCACATGTATCATGTGTAGGAATGCCTGTCATAGCCATAATGATTTAACATCAAGGCAGGCCAATATTTCTTGGTTCTTCCTCCGCAGTGTAGGCAGTTTCCTTTATAGGAGGAATGGGAAGCTGTAGGTGTTTCTGGTGAAAAATGGTAATGCTAGAGAGGTGCCCTTTACTACAAATCCAGCACCGTTTGCTTCAGTTCACCTCAGGAAAAAGAATTTGCAAAGTCACAGCCTGGGGGACGAAGTCACAGCTGGGTGAAGTTTAAGTCTTATCATGTTTGGATTCTGCTTTTTTGCCTTACTCAGCTGTCAATTATACAATGTTTAAGCATAGTAGGTGACACTAGAGAAATTTAAAGCTACTGATTTTTATTTTTTTTTAAGGTGCCAAGACTATTTCATTGCAGAAAAGAATCCTTTTAGTTTAAAATCTGCAGTATTTGTCATAGTAGTTACTTTACGTTTAGACACGAAAGTTCATAAAGCTAAGTTTAACTCCAAACACTAAGACGTTTACCTTAGTACAGCTATTCATGCTTAATACTTGTCTTCTTACAAAATACCTTAACTGCCACTAAATATCCTGTGTGAATTGCTGTTAATAGTTCCATAATTAAGTCCCTTTCAATTACCTTTCAATTCTATATTGACTTTGAGCCTGATAAATGACCTATTTAAAGGATCTCAGTTGGCAGTCTTTAAAAATGTATGGGCCCTTACCCATCAGTCTTGGTGAGCACCTGATCCACGAGCATCCATGGTCTCTGAATCACCTCTGAAGTCCACAGCTTTTCTGTTCAACTCTTCATGGTTTATGTTCCCGTCAGTGCTCACCTGGGGCATCCACACTTCAACGGGAGGGGCAGAGCATTTAAGTCAGCTTTTTTTAATTGCTAAAAATCGTAACTGAGGTTGCAGATTGGTGGAGTTAGTAAATTCTTGTTTCCAAATGATTGTAATTTTTGAGGAAAAATTTGAAGAGTTTGGGAAAAGGGAGAATAAATGGAAGAACAGCAAAGGCAAACTTTAATCTTTTCTACACACACACACAAAACTTTTTCAACCGTAGCAATATCCCCAGATGCATATTAACTATCTCTGTGACTGAGATGCAGCTCATAAAATAGAATTATTTTAAGAGAGATAAATGCTGATGAGTAAAACGAACAGTGAGTCTTCCTCTGTTTCTCACAATGCGTCCAGTGAAAACACAAGGTAGCAAGTTTAAAACAAAAAATACTTTGCCTCATAACAGGTCATTTTCTACGTGGCACTCACCACTGATTGAGTGAAAACCAGAGCAAGAAAGGAATTAAAGGCTTAGGTGTGTTCATGGGCTGTAGTTTCAAGGCTGGCTCTCCTAGCAGTTAGTTCCCACACAACTTTGACCTCCGAAAACTTTGCTTTGGATTGCTGGTAACTGAGCAGGTGATATGGCTGAACTGGCCGTGTTCTTTGCTACTCTTGAAGCATCTCTGCTGGCGTGTTGTGGAGGTGGGTCATGGGTTAGATGTCTTTGATATGATGGAGTGCAGCCATGCTCTGTCTTCCCTAGGGCCTCCCTGGACCTCCATGAGTAACCATTTCCTTACTTAGAGTTACGCTCCACATAGTAATCTTTAAGAGATTTATTAAATGCATGTGTGTATTTGGATCAGGAAACTATATAACCTTGTCTGGGGCATGTATGAAAACTATAATGCCATCGCCATGTAAATACATTTATGATGACACAACCTTTGCTGTAGTAGTTATGTTACAATATTTGTAAAATAGTTATGTCTCTTCCATCAAGGCATACAGGCTGAGGTTGATGAATCCGTGAAATGAGGTAGGATTGTGTTTTTCTTTGCAGAAACTTCTTTAATGTTTTCTGTTTAAATAGAAAAGAATACATAACAAAATATAAATGGCATGAGAGAGAACTTTTTCCCCCCACACTTTATGTTTCATAACAAAAATCTTAACATTGTCTCTTATATCCTATACACCAAAAGGCAATCTTTCTCCGTATTCAATTTCTTTGTTGACTTCAGTTTAAAAAAAAAAAAATCTGAACTTGGTTTAAGATTTTTTTTTTAATTAGTTTTCTAATTTTTTAGTATAAAGTGAAAATGTCTACAGCATGAGGAACAGAAATTCACCTTCTGGTGCAGAGCCATGAGATTCTGTTACTCTGAATTCAAAACCAGCTCAGCCAACATTGTTCACACTTGGGGAAGAAGGAAACAGCTTTTTTTACTGAACAGCAACAGCATTATTATTGTTACTCTTTTCTAGTCTAAAGTGGGATAAACTTTTATTAAGACATCATACTATTGATCCTATTCTTTTCTAGATTGTGTGGGCTATCACTGAAGCTTTTGAGCATTTGAGTGCTTTCTGTGTTCAAACAGGAAGGACTCTGACAATCAAGTCTAAAATATGAAAGCTCTTGACAGTTTTCAGATGAACTTTAAAAGAATAGTAAATTTATTTTAAGAAAACACATGCTAACCCAGACTTGTGGCTCCACCTAATGTAACTTTATAGATTCAGTGACTTGGAATGAATTGCTTTGTTTCTTCTAATTCTTTCTCTTGCTTCCCCCTTCATCTGCTGCAGTCCAGCACTGTAGATAAGATGTTTACTTCCCATAAGAGTATGGGCCCTGTTGCAAGGAAACAGATTTGGGGTTTAATTTAATTTCCTAGTCTTTGTCTTAAATTTTGAATGCATAATCTTACAAATGTGGCCAACATTTCCACAGGGCAAGAGGAATTCAGTTGAGTCTTACCAGAAAATAAGAGTGAACCCAACTCTAGTGTCACTGGCTGTGTAGCTGCAACTTCTTAAGAAAGTGAAGAAGTTAAATGGAAATATTGCAAGAAAGTTGAATATCATAGCAGTACATGATAACTCTCAAACATTTCTGGAGGAGAGCATAAAATAATTAGTGTTTAAAAAATTGTGTGGTTCTTCAGCTCTGGTTTGATGCCACCGATCACTTTTAACCGTGCCAGTTCCAAAATGTAGAAAGAACTAACTCAATCACATTATTTGCATAGTCTCTATTTGCCTTTGTCATTGTTCCCAGCATAAAGGAGCCTGGTTACAGAAGAAAAAGTAGTTCTGTCTTGCTGGAGATTGGCATAGGTTCAGTCAGGATTTTTTCTGAAGTTTTTGATACGTTTATTAATGCAACCCTAGCATGTCTGCTACAGCTTTTTGGCATGTTCACCACTTTTCCTTTTGCTGCTATCTTTTAAGATAGTTTTACAAATGCTATAGTTGGTGTTGCTGACAGCATACTTAACACACGTTAAACAAGAGGGCATGGTCTAATCTTCAGCAAACCCTGTGTCTAACATGACTCTTCTCATCCTTGATCAAACTGGTTGGCCATAGCTTAAAATAACTGTTTTCTTGTATTTTGAAAATAATCTGGGTCCTGTTAATCTTGGTATTCTGAATATAGAATGTTTCGTTCTCTACAACTACAGGGTCTGTACCCATAACACAATTTTATTTGCACAATATCTAACTGCAACACAGAGAAAGAAGGATCCCCATTGTAATAACAGGAAACAAAGGCACAGGGCAGTTTAAGTGATTTACTCATGTAAATCAAGCAGAAGGTGTCTGTGGATATGCCAGAAAATGTGCCCCAGGATCTTGAGATTCTGTCCAGCAACTCAGTTTTCAGGTCATCCTTTTTAGCTTTGTAGAAACATTACATTCTGATATTTATTAACAGTGTAATGATTCAGGGAAATACCTGTTGATACAGTTTTATGTTAGAAAAGTGTGTAATTGAAAGAGAGCAGTTAGATGGTTAATGCCCAGGTGTTACTTTTCAATGTCTGAATCTGTTCAGCAGCTGAGATCATGTCTACAAGGACATCCTCACTGAAGCACGATGTCTGATGGCAACAAGCTGTCTCGTGTGCTCCACAGCTGGTTGCAGGTCATGGATCTGTTTGCCATGCTTTGGGATCACAGTCCCATCAGTTTTCCTTTCACCCTTGGAGAACACAAAGAATAGCTTAAATAAACAGAACAACAGCCATGCATTATAAAAATAAAACTTCTGTACTGTAATTCGGAATTAAATAATCTTGCAAAATCAAATACTCTTGCGAGGTATGGCCAGTTACTGCTCCGCTATGATGACGTGTGAGCTTAAGTGTTAGGAGGGGAGTTTAATTAAAAAAAAAAATAAAAATCTTCAGTGCATCTGGCAATGGAAAAAAATTAATTTTGTTTAATTTTTAATCAGGCAGCCTGAGACAACCACTGAGCACTACTTGCCAATTAGAATACTAATGAACTGCACACTGGGTTAGCCTGTTTTTAAAGGATGGCAAACAATGCACTCAGAGTTGATGGATTCTGTTTCATTCCAGTCAAGTCTTCGCATATTTACCTTCTCACTTTACAAGAATTCGGGAAATGTTTGCCTTGTTGTCTTCTTTAAAAATCCCACCCCATGGCTAATTATTTTTCAAATACAAAAAGCACAGAAAGTGGTAAGTGGCTTTCTTGAAAGCATTCTTCAAAAATATATAAACAGTGCAAAACATTAATCTTCACTGTTTGGCACACCTTCAGTGCCTTAAGAGTTTCCTTTTTGTTTGTTTGTTTTCATTCTTCCTCTAGCATATTTGCAACTCTCTACCATTCTGCAACAGTGTGAAGTCCCTACTTTTCATGCTTTCTATAGATATTGTTGTTATTGCTCTATAGCACACAATTTCACAAAAGATAGTGAGGTTGAAAGAAGAGATAAATTATCTATGCCTGAAGTGTTTATTTCTTATAACCTTTATAAGCAGCTACCTATAGCAAGGCTGAATGTAGTAGAGAATGCTTAATGAATTCAGATGAGTTCCCAAACATAACTTAAGTAGCCTAAGCATCCGTAGTAGCCATGTCATACTGGCCTCACTGTGAAATGGGTATTTTATTGGCCCTTCTGTGTCACATTGTCAAGCAGGATGCTGTAATTACACCCTAGCTGGGATGAAGAATTCGCACTAGCTTACATTAGACTCTCCTCCAGTTCCAGCTTCAAAAGTTTGCAGAGCTGTAGCTGACTGTTCTGAGATGTAATCCTTTCAGATGCAATCCCTTTGTTTGCTCCTCCAACATGTGGCTGCCGAAATCTGGCACCTCCCGAAGGCCCTGACCCAAGGCTTGGCCCTGTGCGCGTTCGCTTTTGAGGTAACGTGTGGGGCAGATGTTTGCTGAGCAGGACTGACAGCTTTGTGTAGTCCAGGGCCCCAGAAAGCCAGGCTTGCTGCATCTCCTCTCAGCAGCAGAAGCCCAGTAGAGGCAAAGCCATTATCACTAAGAGGAGGGAGGCAAATGTTACCCAAAGTGGAGCCATTGGCCTGCACCCCTCATGTGTCCAGTGGGGAGCAGAGCAACGAGCCTGACTCTTTACCATAGAACCATAGAATAGTTTGGGTTAGAAGGGACCATCAAAGGTCATCTAGTCCAACCACCTTGCAATGAGCAGGGACATTTTCAACTCGATCAGATTGCTCAGAGCCTTGTCCAGCCTGGCCTTGAATGGGATGGAGCATCTACCACCTCTCTGGGCAACCTGTTCCAGTACTTTACTACCCTCATTTAGGGCTTTGGGTTGTCTTTTCAATTAGCTCTTCATTCTCCCCTCCTCACATCAGGCACTGTCAGTAACCAGCTTGTGAGGCAAAACTTGGTTCTTCCTACGCTGCTGAGCTCTGCAGATTCCTGCCATGTCAGTTTGTCCCACTCCAGCCTCATCTCCTCCAGCTCTGAAGGGCTTGCTGTGGGATGCAGAGCCAAGTCTACAGCAAGAAATACCATTTCCCTAACTGGTTTGAAGGGATGCTGACTAGGGGTGGAAATACAAAACAAGGTGACATGTCTCACCTTACATGAGTTATACTATAGCTATTGAGAAAGAGTTAGGCCCAAAAAAGCTGAAGCCCAAGTCATCCAGGTCAAAGCTGGGGTATACCAAGCCAACAGCCATCAGATTTAAAGGAGAGGTTTGCTCACTGGTTGTGAATTTGCTTATGAGACAATGTATAGGGAAATTTTCTCTTTAAAAAGGGCTGCTTAAATTTGATCTCTTTGTAAGATTGTTTCAGTCTTGCCTCTACTTCGCAAAAAGAGCATGTGGGAAAATTCTAATCCATATCATTATTCATTTTCAGTGATATTGTGCTGAACTAAAAAAAAAATAAAAGTGGTAGTTTTGATTTTTAGGTTTTTCTGTAAAACCTAAAATACAGAACTTTAAAAAGTGAACAAAAGAGTTGAAATCAAACCTCAAAACTAAATTTGTTAAAATGGCACAGGTCAATTTCTATTAAGTCACTATATAAAACCAATCTGATGTATATCTTTCTGCATATTGTTTCTCCATTAAAAAATAAAACCTTCATTTAAGAGCTTATATTGTTTTACATGTGCATTCCTCATGTCAAGAG
This sequence comes from Pampusana beccarii, assembly GCA_013399365.1. NCBI lineage: Eukaryota > Metazoa > Chordata > Aves > Columbiformes > Columbidae > Pampusana > Pampusana beccarii. The sequence continues at coordinate 243,432 of VWYH01001681.1, read as the reverse complement.
ACTGAATTTCTGTTAGGATTTCTTCTTGTGCAATTCCTGATTCTGGGAGCTATCACTGGGTTTCCTGTCCCTTTGGAACACACAAAAGGAGCTGTGTCTGTGGGCGGAGGGAGCACTGGCAGGGGGTACTTCTGCTGTGCGTAGTGGGTTTGTATTTCAAGCGAAGATGCATTTTTAACAGCTGGTTCAATGTGGAATCCAGGTTGTGTAATGAAATATGTGTGTATCAGTAGAAGCCCTTACTCTTTGGATGCCCATAAAAACTTTCTTACTTGGATTACATAAATAAAGTTACCATTGCATTTTCGTATTCTTTATTTTTTTGCCCCAGTTGACATTACTGTTAGGAATAGAAATTTATGTAAGCAGTTGTTGTACAGTAACAGTGTTATGTGCAGCTAGGTAAATTTTCATGCAATCAGGAATGACTGTTGTTTTCTTTTAGTTGTATATACCAAAAAAACCCACCAAAAAACCCAAACTAATAACACAGGAGAGACAGAATAGTACTCAACTATGAGAAGCACAATACAGAAGCAGTTGGATGCGTTGGAAATTCTGTCCCACTTAAACTGCCAGCACCAGTAAAGGAAGAACACTGTGTTTAATAAAGTATATAACATGTAATACCAGGGTACTAAGATGTTTAAGTGAGGAACATTTTTAAGATCTTTCCTGGGAAATGAATAATCCAGCAGTGAAAGTGGGAAGTAAGGAGTAAAGAAGAAGAAGCTGTGAGAAGAATCTGGAGAATACCTTGTCCTCCAAAGAAGGTGAATGGATGACTGTAGAGGTTTTCGTTGTGGACTGGGCTCGGATAAGCGGGACACCATGCATTTTAAGTAATAAAATCCTATAAAAAGACTTTCACTGAAATGAGAATGAGAACTTCATATTCTGTTCAGTTTCTTGGTTTTGCTCCTGTATAAGCCAATACTTGGGATTTAGTGCATTATAAAGGTGGAACCAGTGCCGAAGAGGTGGAAAAGGAAGATATGAGGTTTTCACGTTGAAGAGTTACTTTCTTGTGTGTAGACAACATTCCAGCTCACTCCTACATGGGGTGGCTGCGCCTCCAGTGTGGGGACGTGGGGTGGGAGCTGCTGGTTTTTGGGAAGCTGCTGAGCAGCTGGATCTCATCTCTGTGCGAGGCAGTAGCTCCTGCTAGTGTTAAAGTGCAGCTTTTTGTCAGAGACAGTGAAAGAGTAGTGTTGGAAGTAAAGAGTGGCTCGTGTGGCATCCACTTTTCCTTCCTCAACCTCTGCTCTCTTGGCTGTCGAAGTAACAGTGAAAGCAACTGCACGTTTGTTACTGCTCTGACCGCTGTGCTGCTCCATGATGATTTGTGCTACCCTGTCATTGTAATCTGTTTTTCAACCTTGCTGCAGTGTATGTGTGTGAAAGCTACCTGGCATGTCTGGCAGTGCATGAGAAACCAAAGGTCTTGTGGTTTACAGGTGGCATTTTTTATGGCTTCTGTATAGTGTGTTTAGTCTCTGTAGGAATCATTCGAGGTATGTTAAACAAAGAATATTGATATTTTTAAAAATTATTTTAAATGTCTTTAAATTAATTTTTTAAAAAACCCTTCTTTTTTAAGTTGCCATGAATCAATTTTAATGCTAGGATGAGTTGCTTAATATAGAAACACCAGTTTTAGATGGGAAAGCAAGGCACTGGTTGCTGTTCACAATTCTTTGTCAATGTGTCTATGTCTCTTAGCAAGCAGCACGTTTTTGTTGAAGACTACAGCTTTTCATAGGAAGGTATGTATCTGAAGTGGTCGTCAGAAGTTGCTGAAAAAGATAACTTATTTCTTAAAATGTACTAACCAGAGAAAATAGAACAAATTAGTACAGCTCAGTGTTTTACAGTAACAGTGAGTAGTATTAATTGAAAGTCAAATTCAGTTGCCTGACTCTAGTTACAAGTCAGTTCTCTGAACGTGATTCCCTCTCTTGGAAAAAAGGGATTTTATTTCCCTGTACGTGAGTAGTTTATAGGCTCATGTCTTACAGAAATCTGTGGTATTCACAGCTAAGAACATTAAACCCGTATGCTTGAACTACTGTCCTCCTACTTGGAAGGTTGTCAGCAGTTTTAAATGTCTCAAACTATCTTTTTTTTTTTTTTTTTTTTTCCTTTTTTTTTTTTTTTTTTTTTTTCCCCCTACATAAATTATCTGTGGTGTGTTATATTAGGCTTTGAAAGCTTTTGGAAATCTGTCAGAAAATAATTTGGTAGAATCCTTTTTTTGATAAACGTACTTACATATTAAGTTATGTCTGTATTTATGTTACTAGTAACACTAGTGATACTTTTACTCATAGGGGTTCTTGAAGTACTCTGTAAAGTAATTTCATCCTCTTCTGAAGGGTTGTCTATTATTGATGGTCTCTTGTTTATGCAAAGATATTAAAATTTGCCTGTGAGGAAATGCGCATTGTCAGTTGGAATACAGTTCTTTCAAGGAGATAATATATTGTTAGAACTTAAAGGTAGGGAAAAAAAACCTCACTGTCAAAATTGAGCAGGCTTCTTTTGCTTAGCAAATTTGTGTTGTTTATAAGGACAAGCTTAAGTAAATCAAATTCATATGTGGAAGTAAAGGTTTCTCAAGAAGTCCCAAGTGGGCCTTGACTCCAGTATGACTGATCTTGTCCAAGAGAAAGTGAATAAAAAGAGAGGGAGACTTTTTATAACCAGGTCTCTCTAATATCCCCTTTAAGGCATTGATCAGATTATCTTCTAAACTGTATATGCAAACTTCCTCTGCTGAGCAGCACCATAGACTCAAAAGTTCAAATACATCCAACTGAGAAAAGGAGAGAAGTTATAACATTGTATGAATATGATATAAATAATATAAACGTTAACATGATGTCCCATCTAGTCACATCTGTAAATGTGGTGTTGAGTGACATTACAGACAGTAGTTTGAAGAATAAACCAATATTCTTTTGATACTGTGTTGGTTTAAGTTACTTGGCTTATTTCTTGGGTATCTCTCAACATGCGGATTGGGAATGACTGTTTCAGGAGAGTGGTGAACGTGTGAATAATAAACATCTGGAAAAGGGTCTTAGGTGCCGTTGTCATGAACGCATAAAAATAACTGGCTAGATATGAGCAGCCTGATAAACTCGAAACATCCACCAGCTTCCTTTGAGGAAAGCTCCATGATGCTATTGGAAAATGAGAGATGGTGATTCTTCATTGTTTGGAAAAATAAGCCAGGTCCGTTCATTGAGGAGAGTGAAACTGCAAGTTTCAGGCATGTCAAGTGCATTTTCAATGCAATCAAGTCTTGCATCCGCAGATACATGCGCAGAAATGTAGCTGCTATCTTTCCAGTGACTGAGGCAGCAATGTTAATAGGTTCCAAGCACAGACAAGCACTATCTGTTTCCAGAAAAAAACATAGTAATTGGAAACAATTAGGAGAGTGTACACTGAATACAAAGTAAGCTGAATAGTTAGGCTGCTTGTGCTGCTTGATCAGTTTAATATTGCTGTGAGACCTGGAGAGAGCGTATTCAGCCTGGCAAAATTCTCCTTGGGTGCTTGCGAGCCAGAGCTACATAACTCAACATCTTTAGTTTGCTTCCTCCTTCTGACCCTAAATGCAGCCAGGGATATTAGAAGGAGTAAATGTGGGGAGAATCACAAGCTGGCTCCTCTCCTGTTATCCCAGTGTGAATATATAACATGTTTTTTCTGAGCCCTGTTTTTCACCAGACATAGGATGGCTGAGGAATTGAGGGTATCTCTGTCCTATGATCAGAATCCAGTAAATCAACTGAACTTAAAGACATCCATTTCTTGGTCTCCGAGGGAAGCTTGGAGAAGACCTCCACTGATTTCAGTGTTAGGAATTTCAATTAACAGCGTTTAAGTCCAAAAATATATTTAAATAGGAGATGGGGATTTAAAAGAGTTTCTGTAAACAGGCATGCTTAATAAACAAAAATATTATGGAAAAACTGCATAGCTGCATTTAGGAAGTACTCAACATTTTGGAGTACACCTTGTTCAAATAGGCATCATACAGCGCTGTTTCTAGACTTGTTCCTTTTGTTCGTTGTGGATTTAGGCTTACAATTGTTGAGCTCAACAGCTGGTGTGAGGGTTTTATTGTTGTTGGGTTTTGTTTTGTTTTTTTTTTCTTTCTTTAATTTTTAGTTGTGCCAGATGTATACAGCTATGGGATAGAACTGGACTCTTTCTAGTGTATGGTTTTGTTTCGTTACAATTCTGGTAGCAGTTAAATGGAAATTTTACTCTGGAAAATGACTAGGAGAAATGGTTGCCTGGTCATTTATTAACTTTTTGTAAACCACTCTTTGATCACATCATCTTTTTTATTCCTAACGCATCTGCATCAAAGGCTGATTTTCAGGTTTCTTTGTGGGACATGGGATGATTGGGAAAGAAACCTTGCAGTATGACAACATAGCCTGTTGGATGAGGCTTTTGAGGGGTTTTTTAGTAGTTATTTGCAGGAGCAAAACTGCATCTTAAGAGTTCTCAGGATTGTCAACAATACATAATATTCACTGAAGTTGACAGTTATTGTGAATGAAAAGTTTTTTGGGACCAAAGGTGTTATAACCACTTCTCTTTTTAAATAAGTTGAATATGAGATTTTTTTAAAATGGTGTCTTTGACTACATACAAAAGTCAGTTGTCCTCTGTTTTAAACCAAAATGGAGAATAAATAGAGAGAATTCATTTGTCATCAGCAAAACATAAAGTGAAAGACTTGGTGCCTAATGATATGTTTTTCAGAAAGCAGCTTGCTACTCAGATCAGTGGTGGGAGTAAAAACCAGAATGACAATATCTGTGTATTTGTGACAAAGCACATTCTAGTCTGATACATAAGGAAAATGTTGAGTAGCAATTCTTTTACCTTTGGACTCTCATGCTATTCAGCAGGCACTTTTGGTGATGGGTGACTAATTGAGTGTAATTATTTTGGGAATCTCTGTCTGGAAGTTAGATTCCACCTGCCATTTCATCTCTGTAACTCATTCTTCCTTTCCCTTCCTTTCTGTTCTTATCTCACATTATTTTGAGCTGCCATGGTATTGCTTGCTTGTAATGTGCTCAGTATGGATGCCACAATACAGAATGGTGTGCCAAACCTCAACCAAGTTAATTTAATTGGACATCTACCAGAAATTTGGGGGAAGTCTGAGGTTTAACAAGGAATAGTGATGTATCTCCCTGATACTTGGAAATTATTTCAGAACAATGTTAATGAAATAAGGAAGCTTTGCTGGAGCATCTTATCTTTGTCTGCAAACACCTTTGGCTTTGATACATTCCAAGTATTGAAGTTAACAATTGAGACTGTTCAGTTCTTGGTTTGTGTTTTTACTCGTAAAGTGAATAAAGCATCTATATATTTATAAGCTATGCTACCATGGCCTTCAGCAAACATTGCAGTTGATTAAAACATTGGGCAGATCAGGCTTTTCTCACTCCAATTCATCAGCATCCAGAGGTTATGAACCTCAGCCTATTAGGGCTGTATTAATGATGTGATTAATGGTATAGTACTTCTTCCTTCCAGTTTTGCTCTGGAGGTTGACTTCCATAGCAACAGGCCACCATCAGGGAAAATTCTGGGGTAAAGTCTATTAATGATTCCCATCTGAAGGCTAGAAACTCTGAATCGTATTGGAGATTCACACTTAGCAGTTTCAACCAAACCCTTGCTAGAAAATGCATTATTAGAAAGGGGAAAATGGATGTGACATGAGTTTCATTCTGCTAAAAAAGCAAACCTGAAATGTGTCTCTCTTCTCTATATTTGGATTTTGAGGTGGTTCCCACCCCCCTTTTTCCTTCCAAAGGTTGAAACAGTGTTTGCTGGTATTTGGGACTACCACATCCATAAACCCACTCTTAAAGAATGAAAAATGTTGAATCAGTGTCCATTGTACAACAGATTGTGTTTATACAGGGGAAATGCACATGTGTGACAGGGTGCCCTTAACATAGGAGACAGTAGTTTTATTGTTTTGGAAAACTGCCTTGGAAGAGACTTGGAGAAGCCACCCTTGTACCCCAAGTAGGATCAGATTGTCATTTCTATTTTGTGGATCATCCGTGATGGAAAACCCATAGCTTCCCGTGACAATGTATTCCAGTGATTCATTATTATACTCAATTGAGTGGTTTTCCTAAAATCGATCTTGGATATTTCTGGTTGGTGTTTGAAACCATTGCTACTTGTCCTGTCCACCACTGGTATGGAGGACAGTTTATTTTCTTCTTTTTTTTTTCCTGTAGCATTGCTCAGTTTCTCCAGCTCTGATAGTTCCCATTGCTCTGTTTCTCGATGTTTCCCATTTGGTCACCTCTTCCTTGAATATCCAAAATGATTGAGCAGTGTTATGCTTGTGATTCATAGAGGGAAAATAATCCCCAGGTGACAACCCCCTCTCTTTTTAATTTTTTTTTTTTTTTTTTTTTTTTCCGCAGAACTGTTACTAACTAGCTTAACAGTTGGATTAGATGATCTTAAAGGTCTTTTCCAACCAAAATGATCCTATGATTCCTTATCTTACATTTGTGATTGAGTAATTGCTGTTTCTCCAGCTTGTTAAAATCTATTTGAATACTTCTGTAGTCCTCCAACATACTTGCAATCCCTCTTACTGTCAGGAATATTTTCTTCTATCGTCTAGGTTGTTAAGAGAAATGCTGAAAAGGACTGAACCCTGGACAGACCCTCTGAAGCACCACTCAATACATCTTTGTGCTTGACAGTGAAACATTCGTCCTCCATGGGTAGAGTTATCTAATTTCTGTTTTCAGATTTCATCATGACTTAGTGAAGTCAAGATGTATGACAATTACTCCTCTCCTACTAAAAAGGCCTATTTGCCACACACAGGAAGAAATTGGATTGTTCTGTCAGTTTGTTCTTAACGGTTGTATATCGATTGCTACTTATGTCTGTTATATAGCTGCACACAATGGTTTGCTTCATCCAGAAATGTTCTTATATCTGAAGTTCAGCCTGAGTTGTCTGTGGTTTCCCACCCAGCTCCTCTTTCCTCCTATTCTAACACAGTCAATACACTTGCCCTTTCACCTGTCTTCTATGAGACATCACAGAACTGCTATCAGTTCTTACGTCAGTTCAACTGTTTTTTTATGTATCTCAGCTGATATTTGTCAAGCCAACTAAATTTGAAAAAATTAATTAATAATCTCTGTTCTCAGTTGAACTCTGACTATTGTTTCTATTAATTCTTTTTGATGCCAATAGATCTTTTTCATGAAGATTAATGCAAAAAGTCATTAAATCCTCTGGCATTCTCTTCATCGTCTCTGTATTCTCTCTGAATAGTTGGCTAATGTCTTCTTTCTAGTCGTAAAGGCTAAAATTTGATTTATTTATTTGTTTAGAGCTTACTGCATAGACACTTTATATTGTGTTTAATAGCTCATATGGTTCCCTTCTACATGGCTGCCTGTATTTGGAATTGTATCAAAATCTCTAGAGAGGGAGATTGCTTCTTTCCTGAGAGGGTGCTTGGGAGGGACATGTTTCTGGAAGGCAGGCTGTGGCAGCTGGGTTTTGGAACAGAACAAATGGAGAGAGCGGCTGACTTAGGAGACAGACAGGAAAGGGGCAGGCAGGGGCCAGGAGGAGGCTGGAGTACCCTTACACCTCGAAAGGACGGAGTGGCTGCTGGGTTAGAACAAGACTGGTGACGAAAAACAGCCTGTGAGGATGTGGTAGGGAGAAAGGAGCTTCGTTTTCAAAGCTTTTTACGTCTTTCTTCTTTGACCAGTCTGAGATTTTTCTGTTTAAAAAATTACATCGTTCTACTTCATGTTTAGAGATTGCAAGCGCTTTGGTGTTTTGGAGCACCCACTTTAAGGGCAAGTTACGGGCAGATCCACTTCAAAAGTGCGCCTGACCTGATCTGTGCTCAGCAATGATCATAGGGTTCCTTTGTTTCTTATGGTCATGTTTTGTGCCTTGACCTTTTTGCTTGTGTTCCAGCTGCTTGTGCCATTCTTTTATGCCGTTCTTTAGTGACCTGACCTAGTTGGTGAGCTTCTTTCCTGTGTTTGGGCTCAATGAGAAGTCACGATTTAGCAAGGTTAGTCTCTTGTAACGCTTCTGTCCTTTTTTATGGAGATGGACAGAATTTATGTCCCCAGTTATTAGTTTTGTTCTGTGCTGCAAACTCTTTTTTTCTTGTTTTGTTTTTGTTTTGTTTTGGTTGGTTGGTTTTTTTTGTGCACTAAGAGTGGTGATAATGCCCGATTTCAAGGATGAAAAGTTAGATACATCTGTAGGGTTCAGTCCCAACTTTCTCCAGGGTAGAATACTGGCTCTTAAACTCATGTCTTCTGGTTGTAATGTTGTGTGGCCTTAAGGAGATACTAGCAGCCAGCTGCAGTTGCTGGGTTATTCTTTGCACTGGCTTCTGTTCTGTATAGCTGTCCAAATGGTTCATCACAGGGGATTTTGTATCCTTTGGCATCCTCCTGACCACAGATGTATCTCTGACCATATCCTTTAGCTCTCCTTCTTGCTTCCTAAAAGTTTATACCGGCAGGCATGATCAAATCAGACATCTTCTTCACAGGAACACATATGTTGGTGCCTCTCCTTTCAAGTACGGTTCAGGACTATGGCCAAGATGCTCAGATTCCTAGCTGGGCCTGGCTCACAGCTGCAGCTAGACACAGAACAAGCAGATGGCTGTGGTGCTACTCTTTGTTCTCATTGGCCTTCTGTGTGTTATAACATTTATTGACAGATCTTTATATCCCCTCAGGAATTTCTTCCGTTTATTGCTCAAACACATCAGGCTATGGAAATTATTAATAAGTTACTGTTAGTTGCAAATTAATGAATTTCCCATCTTCTCCACCTCCAAATGCAGAGTCCTTTTAAACCAAACCCTAAATGTTAGTATTTTCAAGAAGAAAGAAACTGGAAAAGAGGGTAAGATCTGACTGTATCAATGAAGAAGGACGTAGAAGAATTCTATTTAAAATTATGTATAATTAGACTATTATGTTCTGAATGTCCATGTATTATCTTGGAAGAAAACTGCCAGGCATAGGCGAACATATTTAGACCTAGAACTGGATTACATGCTGAGGAACTTTACCTCAATTATTACAAGACACTCAAGTGACATTTAAAAGGCTTTTACTGTGCAAACTCTTTTCTTGTTCAAAATAGTTTGGCTTCACTGTTGTGGTGAAGTGCAAGATTATTTGGTAAATTACCAATGATTTAGAGAGTACTCAAGATAATCTGGGGCAAATTTGGAAAAATAAGATAAAATATTCTACTGCTGTAATGTTGTTTTAAGAAACATATTAATGGTGTAATTTGTTGCAGGAAGACGTGTCATGTTGTTGTAGGAATGATGGGAACATTTACTTTGGATAAATTCCTTCTCTTTCGTCAGGACACAAACAACTAAAATATATGTTTACAATGTATACATTTGTTATGACCTTCTCTGAATGTCTGGTGCTAGCTCATGTCCAAGACAGAATATTTAATTAGATGAACATGAGTTGTCATCTGGAATGACAGTCTGTATATTTTGCTTGATATTTTCACAAATGCGTAGAGGAATTGGAAATTACAGAAGTTTTGTCCTCATCTAAAAATTCACACAAATTTGGTTTTCTAACAGTTTTTTTTTTTTTTCTTTTCATAAAAGATAGCAGTTCATATGAAGTCCAAAGAAAGGAATTAGCAGGAGTGAACAGAAGTCGGCAAAGCTGAACATTTTCATGGTAAATTTTTATGTGGCTATGAAAATGATGGATTTCATGGATTATTTTCTTTAGAGTAGGAACAGTACTAATTGTAGTTTGCCATCAGTGTTAAACTAGGATTTTGAATTTAGCCTGCAGCAGTATAACAAGAACTTATGCCAACTTGCAGCGCTGTGCAGCTGCTGAAAAGCCCCGCTCTAGCAAGAGCCTTGAAAATGTATGAATGCAGAGCTTCAGCTCTGCCGATCTTCTTTGAAAAACATTGGAGCAGATTCAACTCCAGTGTGTGCCAGTATAAACCTAGAATTGCTTCCGTGATGACTGTTGAACTGTTTTCATCAATACAAGTGAAATAGTGGTTTTGTCTTATTGAAACAGGCATGAATTTACAGGGAAGGGAGGACTAAGAAGGCTAAGCTGTCCAATTAGCATCAGACAGGCTGGCTTGCTCCATTTAAATTGGGGCCGTATATGTCCCTGAGAGGCAGTAACCAGTGTAGCAAGACTGTAGTAAAGCAGAGGATATAACTACACCGAATTAAGACAGTCTTTATTGGTGTTGGTAGATGCAGACGGAATTGTGCGACACCTGCACTGCCTCTCTTGTTTTTCAAAAGCACCAAACTAAGCTAAAAACCAAGACTAACTGATTTTGTTTGTTTGTTTGTTTGTTTGTGGAGCTTCACCCTGTGAATTTCTCAGAAACATTTTCAAAGTCCATTCTAAGTCATTATCGTTCAGTTTTCCATTAAATTGTTAAGATAAAACATTTCAGTGGTGATAAAAGTTGGTAAGCATAATGCACCAAACACATCTCTGTTGTAATTCTGCTGCAGAAAACTGAAATCAAGTAATGACAAGGACTAATAGTCTAAGGAGATTTCAAGGGTGCACTTGGGGTTGCCTCTACTTCTATTATTGATGAATTTAACCCTGAAAATTTTTTCAGGGCACACAAGGCAGATGTGCGTACTGTGGATATGAATAGTTTGGCCTTATAATGTACTCACTGTTGACATTTCAGGAATTAAGCCCACACCAGCCATGTTTCTTCCTTCTACCTCTGAATAATAAAGATGCTGGATATGGGTCTTGGGTGGGCCTTATATTTCTCTGCCACCTTCAGAGCTGTGTGAACAGGAGGGATGGAGAACCTTATTCCAGTCAGGAGTTACTGATTCCTCCCTGGCTGGTAAGTAATGGGATTTCTGTCATTTAATTTGGTCTGTCTAAAAGCCAGACTTCTAGATTGAAATAAAAATTTTTACCTTCTGTAGTCATCAGAGAGTAAGGGACAGCTGTAAAGAGCAAGTCATCTTATCTATCTTAGGATGTTGATTAATTGCCCTGTGAAAGTACTTGTTTCTCCCCAGTGATACGAGAGGAAACTTAGGCAATGATCTCAGCCTATTAAAAAAGGGTGAAAAGATTCTTATTGTAGTGGGTAGCTGCTAGTAATCAATAATGTAGTCCCACCTGTGCTATACACAGGAGTGCACCGATCCTAGTATTGCTATGTTTATTTCTATTAAATGCTTCAAAAGGATGTGTGACTAGATCTGAAGCTACATTTCAATAAGGCTTAGGTACTATTGTAACTAGAATGATTTCACTGTTTAGAGAACCTCCATCTTTGATACCTGTTGTGATATGCCCTCCAGAAGGGAGCTTTAGAGCAGGACTGACTTCAAATTTAGATGAGAGTGCTCAGGTCCAGTGGAGTGTTGAACACAGCATCACAGATTGGGTTGGGTTGGAAGGGACCTTAAAGATCATATAGTTTCAACCCCCCTGCCGTGGGCAGGGACACCTTCCACTAGATCAGGTTGCTCAAAGCCCCATCCAGCCTGGCCTTGGACACTTCCAGGGATGGGGCATCCACAGCTTCTCTGGGCAGCCTGTTCCAGTGGGGAAGAATTTCTTCCTTATATCTAAATCTACCGTCTTTCAGTTTAAAGCCATTACCCCTTGTCCTATCATTACATGCCCTTGTAAAAAGTCCCTTTCCAAAATGACCCAGAAAAGTTGTCCTATGTGTGATGTAGAAGTTAGGAATTCTAGTCTTCATTTTTTCTTATCTTTTTCCTTTCCTTGCTATGACAGTAAATCAGCTTCTACTGAGTTCTTATTTTGGAATTACTCTCTGAGCTGATTGCAGACTCCCAAAGGATACAATTCCAGTGGCCTAGTCAGGTGCATCTTTGGGGTATCATGTAGTGGCATTTGAGGGATGCCTTCCAAAGGCCTTGCCAATCAAGTATGTTTTGCTTTGTTGGGAAAGAATGCTTTTCATTATGTTTTTAAATTCATTTTGGATTTAAACTTTTCTGTAAAACACATAAAGGTACAGACCAGAGCTGTAGGTTTTCTCTGTTTCCAAGCCAGGTGATTATTTTGGAGACCAATGACAAGCATTTGGAAAAAAACCAAAAGCAATACTTCAAGTGTGTCCATTGGATAAGATGGATGGCAATAACAAAAAAACTGGATTTTCAGTGTATTACTTCAACCTATTTTATTTTAGTCTTTAAAAGGAAATTGTTGTTTCGAATACTCAGCTAAATCTGGGGAGACAAATATTATACTCCCTATAAAGCTGAGAAAATGCACATTCTGAAATCAGTTCTTTGTCATCTCCAGGTGAAAGGGAAAGTTTGTTTCTTGCTATGCAGTCTTATGGTGTGCAGGCACTATACGTGTGTATCTTGGTGGCATTCTGAGATTTAGCTTGCAATTTCAGCAAATAAGGAGGCTTTTTCATTTGAGCTTTTGTCAGTTCCAAACCCAGACGTTACATGTTTTGATAGTAGGAGAATTTCTGACTTTCCACCTGGTTTTGAGAACTGCTGATTCTCAGGCATTTTTACAGACTTCTGAGAATCCTAAGTACTCTACATTTCTCAGGATTACATTTTGCAAAGGTGTCTACTGTGTTTTTTCTTTCTTTCTTTCTTTTTTTTTTTCCCTCCATGCTATTCAGGCTCTCCTATTCTCCCTCTGCTGCAGCACATTATAAATTGCTTTCATATAACCTGTGTTTCCCACTGAGGTACAGATACTTTGGATTCAAGAACAGCCCTGTAGAGATGAAGCTTTCCTAAGAATTTTTATTTCTATTAAAGCTTACAATGTTAATATTTTTAGTAAGGCTTTTCAACTTATGTTACAGAAGGTATGCTTTCCTGAGTAGATGAGGCATGTTATCTCTCTGCGGGAATCCTTCTCGTGTCATAGCCAAAAATGGCAGTTTAAAATCTCCTATTTAGACTTCATTAGGCAGAACCTTGCAGTGCAGAAACCCAGATGTTTTAATGCATAAAAAAATACTCTGTTGCATACACCTAGCCAAATTAGTTATTCAGTAAAATGTTTGTGGTGAAGCAGCAGTTAATCGAAGAGTGGCAGATGTCATACACAGAAGTGCCCATTTCGCTATGGTGCTTTATGGTCTGTTGTGACAGCTAAATGGAGCAGCTCAACAGCTGTCAGCATGTTAATGTTTTGGATTAAATAAACACACTTGGAAGAACTTTCCTCTGATTTTTGAGATGTAATGACTTTGAAGGCAGCCGTGCTTCTTTGCAGATGAAGTTTGAAGTGTTTTGTAAATGGTACCCATATGAAACGGGGAATAGCATTGGGCGGACAGGTAGGCCAGCATGTTTTAGTTTCTTTGGAGCTGTGTAACTCTGAACCTCAGTGGGGCTTAGAAATTTCTACCCAGTCTGGACACCAGAAACAGAGGAGATTTAAAGAAGGGCTGCAGAGGGGTAGATATGCTTCTTCCTTTGCTTCATAATCTTTAATAAGCACAGGGAAATAAGCTTAAAAAAAAAAAAAAGCCAAAAACCAAACCAAACAAAACAAACTCGTGAAAAGTGATGAAACCAATCGATAAAGCTGGACACATGTAAGCATAAAACGAATACAGTTTCTGTCTGTTTGTGTTAAATTCAATCCAGAAGACTCAGGGCTGAATGCATGATCATTTTGAAATACTTGTTTTAGTTTTTTTGTTGTTCACTGCTTGGTTTGTAATGTAGACAGCTGATTGTCCAAGAAGTCGTCTGTCTTGCCAGAGGTTATTCTTGATTGCCTTCCTGACCTCAACTATTTTGGAGTCACAGTGCCCAATGTGGGTGTAATATATGGACAGATTTGGCTGTGTGTAGCTGGCCGGTCCTTGATGTTTTTCAAATGGCTGGGACGCTTACATGTTTAAAAGGATCTGAGGGGATATACTTCATTTTTACACAAAATACAGCTGGTGGGATTCTCTTGGGAATGGTACTTTTCATTTCTGTTTCAAATAGAGTAAGGTCATATCTTCAGCATCAAGGCTGCAAGAGAAGCAATGAGATAAATTATCATTATAGTTTACTTCTCTCCACCTTGAGTGTCTGCTTCTGACAGTGGCTGCCGGGCTTGTGTCACAAAGCAAGAAATGCACAGGACACACAAGGTCTAAACCATTCGCCTGGGCTTACAGGAATAAGCTGATGAAGATTTACCATCGTTGGAACATCTCAGGAGTTGGAAAGAAGCATTCATGATGACATCAAGGAACCACAAGGGAGCTGCATCTTTAATTATATCTGTGGATGAAGCAATGACCACTTGTTTCCTGATACTCCCTGCCATTCCTAGTATCTAATTTTTGAAGAGTGCAACTGTGAGCAATTATTGAATATCTTATCCTCCTGCTCCATCATCATTTGTTCAGCAAAGAGACTGGAGGCTTAGTGGGCTCCTTTGAGAAATATACCAAGGCCAGGGAAAACTGGAGTAGGATTTTGCCTGGGAACTCTACAAAAAAGTTATTTTTGTAACTTTTTCTACATGAACTCTGGAAGCTTTATTACATAACTTTATTTAAGAAAGCTAGATGGTGCAACAGAAGAATAAACCCATTGTTTTAATCCAAACGAATGAACAAACAAAAAACCAACCCAAAAACAACCACAAAAAACCCCCACAAAAACAAACAACAACAAAACAAAAACAAACAAAAAAAGCCACAACAAACAAATAACAAACCAGAAATGCATGGATGACGAGAAATATTAAACATTTGTATGAAATAAGTGGAAGTGAATTGGAATGCTGTTGGAAAAGGAGGGTTGCCCTAACTTAAGCACAGAAGTTTGTAGGCTTTTGCTGTGTGGCTGTTTCCGTTTGGTCACTATTTCAGGAATCTTGGGGGAAAATTGTTTGGCAGCCACTCCACGTTTGGCCTGGAGGAATCAGGAGGGATCTCTCAAGAGCCGCTGCCTCAGAGCTCTGTGGGAGCAAGTCTGGTAGGCTCGTTTTCTGAAATCTGCTGGGGCCGCTGGGTGGTGGGAGCATCCCGATGGGAAGATGTCTTTGCGTTTCTCTGTATCCACTTCTTTCCTGAATTATTGCAGTAGTCTTCAATAAGTAGGCAGGCCATGATCCCTTGTGTAGTGAGCTTCCAGCACACCTCTTTTCTCTCCTGTTTCTCAGCTCAGACGTGCCCCTTCCAGTTCTCACACATCTGTCCTTCCTTCTTTGGTCTGACCGAGTGTGGCCGTTCTTAAATAATAAAACCCATTTTTGAATAGTATGGAGAAGGTGGGAAGAAAAGAGGCTGACCAAACCCTAAGGTGGACACTCTGATTGCAGGTAATCTAAACATGTAGCTTTCAGACAGAATGGTGCGCTGTCAACAAGGCTAGAAAACTGTCTGTACATGCAGAGGGCTAGAATATCTAAAATCGGATCCTTAATATGTTGTAATGACTGTTAAGCCTTTTGAACTGGTTTTGATGCCCCAACAGAATAACAAGCACTTTTGGGCTTGAAAGCAGTTCTGATAACAATAATTTTTTCACTAACTTCTCTTTCATGTTCACCCTTAAATTCCAGTTTATGCAAGAGCCTGGCATGTAGATATTTTAAATTGTATTTTTTAAACCTCCAAAAATCTGTTGCATACGGCTGCTTTTTTCAACTCAATAAGCAGATTTGCCGTGGAAAATACTTTGTCACCCTTACTTTTCACCCATATGACAAATAAATGAGCTTTAATTACTGCTTTTATAGGAGTTTAGTCTCTTTCAGGTTTTGATTTCTAATTTGAAACCAGGTAAATAAAATAAATGCACTCTCTGTGTCAATAGAAGGCAAAGAAAGATTAAAAAGTAAGGCGCTACTTCCGAAGCTTTGCAACAATAGAATAAAAGTGGAATAATGAACTGTAAATGTGTCTAATTACATAAATAATGCATTTGTGTAATTGTCTAGTAGGGGTGTGCTAATGAATCAATTATTTTTAATTGTAGGATGCTTGATTGTTTCAGAAATATAATTGATTGTAATCAAGAATCAATTAAATGTTAGTAGTAATTGTATTTATCAAATTTAATATATTATTATGGTTTAGAAACGTTTCTGAAAAAGGAAGTATTAAAGGACTATACTAGTGTTATGTGTTCATACCATTGGGCTGGTGGGGGTGGCACTTACTGTAATAGTGCATGATAAATGAAACATTTATTTTCTTCTCATCTTAGTGTTCCAATCTCATCTGATCTGTGAGGACAAACAAGGGTTTAGACTTGCTCCATATTCATAACTCTTAGCTTGCTGTATGAAGAAGGCTTTGATAGAAACCAAGTGCCCCCATGTGAGACTCTTTCAAAGGTGTGAAGCTTGCAGTCCTGACCACATCATAAAAATAGTGCTCTGCACAGCAGGGTGGTGGAGCACAAGGAGTTTGTACCAACCAGCGTTCCCCAAATGCCCTGGCAAGTGGTCAACCCTAAATATACTTTCTTTTCTGAACTGTTTCTAGATTGAAGTGTGCCATGTGGAACCGTTAGCTTTCACTCCAAACCTGTTATTCTTCTTGCAAATAAAACTTTAATAATTTTAATTCTAAGGAACTTCATGAATATGTGCACAAGTTATAAGGTTAGAGGGTTATGGATGGTGAAAGCATTCAAATGTTGACAAACTTTTGGTACAAGAAAGTGAACACCTGTTTCTGCAATATTTCTTTGAGTGTGATGAGCAGTTTTCACATTCTTAAGAAGGATTCTGTAACAGAATTTGAGAATTTGGTTTACAGAAAGGGCATTCAGTCTGCCTTCCTGTGACTGTGCTGGCTATACAGATATGAAGGACAAACAAAGTGAAGCCAGTGCAACTCTATATAGATAGTGAAATGACCGGGTAAATGAAAAGGGTTCTGTTTTAACATAGACCTACTTTTGGTATCCTATGCAGATGTTTTGTTTCTACTGAAAACTTTTTCAGCCTTTGAGAAAGGGCCAATTTTGAGCCTAGTATTGTGGATAGAAGAGTGGCTTATCTATTAACTGCATAGACCATATGTACAGTTCATGTTTCCATGTGCCCTGGTCAACATGTGTGACCAACTTGTGTGACCAACTTGTGTGCCCAGGGAAAGCTGAAATCTGCGCTGAAGAGTAGGTAAAGCATAGAGCTCCCTGCTAAGGGAACCTGTGTAAGGACCTGTGATCTGCTACTGCAGTTCCATGAGAAGAAACATTTTTTGGGAAGTGTGCAAAATACGTATATAGTAAATATAGAGAGTGCCATCTACTGACATGTAAGGGGAGAACATATATGTGGCATTGTCCAGAAATGTGCCGAGTCAATAAAGTTATTGTTATGCTCCAAATGGCCTTCTGACTGTAGATGCAAGCATGAGTCTAGTCTGGGCTTGTCTTTCCCCCATAGGCATCAGTTGAGCTGCCTGATTGCCCAAGATTGGTCAGCAAAATTTCATTAGGAAGAGGGTTGTTTTTGTTTTGTTTTGTTTTTTAAAATTATTATTTTTAAATCAGGTTGGGAAGAGTCTAAACTGGTTATTCTTTGCCTGATGTTACTGGAAACCTGGTATAACCCGTGACTTGTCCTTAGGTCTCTTGCTGGATGGGCTGTGGAGGAGCTGCAGAAGAAGTGGGAAGCTGGGTCACTTCCCCCTTGTTTTTTTTTCTCAGGAAGTTGAGTGTTGAATTATCGTTTGACTACGGAAAAGTGCTCTATCAGAAAATATCAGACTATCATTATAAGTTGCTCCATACTTTGACAAAGATAAATTATCAGAATTATTTGCTTTCCTGCCTGTGGGGGCTAATTATTTGAGTAGTGAGTTTCTGAACTTGAGGATGAAGAGAATAATTGACCTTTTTTTCTTTTTTTCTTTCTAGCGCTGTTTTCTGAATGTAAAGGGTGTGTGTGAAAAAGACAACACAGTAAAGAAAAAAATTTAGGCTTCCCTCCTGAGAACATCGTCTTGCTGCTCAGAAAAGTTTAAAAAGACAAATAAAATGTTAGGAAATATTAGGCTAGAAGTGAAGAGCAAGACAACGAACCTCATTACTCCAGTGTATAAATCTATGGTGCATCATACCTGGAATGCTGCACACAGCTTTGGTCTCTCTGCTTCAAAAGAAATGTTACACAGACTAGAGAAGGGTAACAAAGATCATCAGGAGTTAAGGAGCTGCTGCTGCTGCTGCACTCAGGATGGTTCTACAAGAAAAAAACACAGAAGGGAGAAAATGGTTTTCTCCACTACTCAGAAGAACTGAGAGACAACAACAAAGTTTATGTGCATTGATAAAATTGTAGAACTTGGTGCCGGAGTATGATCTGAGAGCCAGAATAATGGGATTCATGAAGAGTACTGTGGCTGTTAAAAGTTGCTGCAGTTGCAACCTTTGGCTTGGAAAGCCCTTTCCCTTCTAATTTGGGGCAATCAACACTGCATACCCAGGAGTGATCACTTTCTTCTCATCCCATTTCCTATGTTTTCCTCTAATTATGGCCTACTGGACCTAGAAGGAGATAGATTATTAAACCAGGTGGGTTTTTAGTCTAACCTAAACCAGCAGGAGCCAGAAGTAGGAATTCCCCTCTTACCATGTGCCTACACAGTCGTGCCCTGTTTTCTGTCTTCTCTTTCTTTGTCCCAAAGAGTTTAACAATTTTTGCACAGGTGCCACTGGGTGTTATTTGGGTGGCTGGTGGGCTCTGCTCAGGGTCTCATTCAGGAAGGGATGGAGTTGTGTTCAGACCAAGATTCCTGACTCCACTTTGTAACACAGATGCCTAAAATAACTGGGGACTGCGGAGCAAATCTCTCAGATTCCCAAGGCGTTTATTGGCTCTGTCCCTTAATTATGAACCAAAGACAATATTCTTCAGTTCATCTCCAAATATGTCTTGAGGCTACTTGTCAAGAGAATTTCTTCTGGCTTTTCAAACTCAAGTGAACTACTCTGATTATAAGATAACGTAAACATGTGACTAATCATGTGAACATGCTTGTATTGTAAGCACGCTACATAATTTCCATTAGATGTTTGAAATGGAAAATAAGGTAAAAAAATAGCAAACTTCTGCAGTTGAAACTCCTCTAGTTGTCCTCAGCTTCTTCCCAGGTACCCGCCTGCCTTTCAGATGTGGTACGTCAGCTCCCACATTTCCATAAAAGCTTTGGTCGTCAAAGCAATTTTCCTTGTTTATCATTTTAACCATATTATTTGCCTCAGATTGAATGTCACCGTTGGCCCACATCAACAAATAACCTTCAAAGGATTAGGTAACTCTTTCCTTCTGTCTCCTTTGTTGCTTGCTTTCCTTCAGTAATTCTTTACCGTTGAGGTGATGCCAAAGAGCCCTGATTGGAGAACAATATGTATGTGCCATCTTCAAATATACAAAGAAAGAAAAAGAAAAAAAAAAAAAGACAAAACCAGAGAAAGGTCTTCGATTCCAGTCAGTTGTCTAACCTAGCAATCGTGCCAGCTTCGGTCGCCAGTTATGTTCCGCAATCTCTTTGCTTCCTGCAGTATAAAAATGCTTGTCACTAACCTTGTTAGTAGTGTTCCTCCTGTGGTTTTAACGCCCACATTTAATTTCTGGGACCATTCTTTTGAATTTTTGTGCTGCTTGCATCCAAGCTGGTGTCACAATGTCTGTTGAAGATGGTTTCCCTGAAGGAGGCTCTCTGGAAGGGTATTAGTGTCCTGATGCAGCTGAGTCTTACAAGCTTGCACCTGGAGATGGGAATGTTGCACTGATGTTCTTTTGGGTTTTTTGTTTGTTACGTGACAAACAAGTGCATGTCTAGTGTCAAGAAATGTTCTTAAGCAAAGTTAGTTCTGTGTGATTGAAATAATTCGCTTTAGAATGGCACTTGGATTAGAAATCTTAGTCCTTGCAGTGCTACACTGCTAGTCCAGGAGGTCACACTTCGGCAAACAGAGAGCTCATGCATTTCTTTCAGTGATAATACTGTCAACTCCAATTTACAGCAGTCTGGCTTAAAACAGAGCTTACCAATAATTTGTAGTGATCAGAAGATCAATGAGATTTAGTGTTCGCGTTCTGAATGAACAAGTAAGGGTTAAGTGGCCTCCTGGGGGCTCCTTTCTTGTCTTTGGCTGCTGCAACAGCACAGAGTCCTCAAAGTTGAAGCTGTAATTCATTGATGTAATTTTAATTTTAGGATGTAAAACCCCAAACACTTGATGTTTTTAAAGTCAGCAATTCATGAAAGTAAAATCAGGGTGCTGTGTCAGTGATGGAATTTTATCTCCTTTTTAGCCATACAAATGTAAGCAAGCCCTGGCTAATGGGCTCTGTTGTCAGCAGCAGCGTGCTCTGACACAGCGGTGCGGTTGGGTAGCAATCTTTCTTAAGGGCTTTCTTTTCCCCATGGGGTGACCTCTTTCCTGGCTCATTGAGATAAATTCTCCAAGATTCTTGACCTGATCTGATGGAGGTGGAAGCCGAACAGCGGTTTTAAAATCAGTAGTCTCCACATGAGCACTGTGTCTAGCACACATTGTGCCTTTAAAAATGAAATAAATGCCCTCTCTGCACCTAAAATCCAGCCATCGCTTTGGCATCTTCTGGCATAGAGGCATTTCATGCAAACTGTTCAATTAAAGGGATTTTTTTCCCTCCCCATATCTAATTTTTATGTATGCAACACTGAACTTTTCTCAAAAAAAAAAAACAACAAACCTTACTCAAAGCAGGAAGGCATTAGAAATAAATTGCTGAGAGCTCCAGTGAGAAGCATGTCATGTGAAATCATGGAGAAAAAAAAACAGCAGCTGTTACCGTGTTACTGGGAGAAAAACCCTTTCAATACCCTTTTAATAAACCTGAAATCTGTTCTCTTATGTTGTCATCTACTGCAGCTCTCTCAGAAGGAAATATTTGAGATCTGATATTGGACACTTGATATAAAGCCACTTCTCATTTAGAAGGGTGAAAAGAAGTGTATTAGAAAATAAGAATTCGTCTGACAAGAAATAGGAATTACCTGTAATACTTGTTGCTAGTCGTAGTCCTGTCGATTGGTCAATGTATATGAGATTTTTCCACTCACTTACAAGATCAATCTGGATTTTGGCATGTTTACAAATATGCATTATGTTTACCTTTCACGCATATCAAATACACATGTTAATGTATGTGTTCTTAGAAGAAATCATACATCAACTGCAATTTGTAGCATAAGAGTGATACAAAGACATTTGTATCCTTAAGCTTTTGTTATTTAAGCATGGTTGTGAATGCCAAAACAACCTCACATTTAAAATTAGCAAATTTCTAAGATTTAGGACTTTGTCAGGAATTGACAAGTTGTTTTTGCCCCACACAAATGACAAGTAGGTACAGAATAGTTAGGGTAAATTTGGTAGGTTATTGCTCAGAATTCAGTATCTCCTAAACTTTGGTTAGTACAGGCTCTGGATATGTGAATTTTATTCATATTCCTAAACTGAGTGATATAGGCATGAGTTATTTGAGGTGGCATTGCAATTTTTCCCTAGCTACTTAATACCTGTTCAGAAAAAAACTGTTCAGATTCTGCTCTCACTGCTGGAAGAAGCTGGCAGGTTAATCCACTTTGCTTACTTTGCAGTTATTTAAATTTATTCTTTTGGGGAGGACTTTTTCAGAAACTTGGCCTCAAATTGCTAGAAGTGCACTTCTGGAGGAGTTCTTATCATTGTTTCTTCTGCCTAGGAAGTGACAGTATAGAGGATTCTTTTGCCTCCATGTTGCATTTTAAGATTCAGGTAGCAAACGACCTGAGCAGAGCGGGATTGTCTCGGCCATCACGGCCAGGCCGCACAGCTTGCCTACCCAGGGCTCTCTGCGTTCAGCATTTCTGAGTCTTTTCCCGTCCCTGCCATTTGCTGTGCTGACTGTTTTCAAGTGCATAACTGCTCCCAGTAGCCTGTAATTGCAAGGTCAGT
Source organism: Pampusana beccarii (assembly GCA_013399365.1). Classification (NCBI taxonomy): domain Eukaryota; kingdom Metazoa; phylum Chordata; class Aves; order Columbiformes; family Columbidae; genus Pampusana; species Pampusana beccarii. The sequence continues at coordinate 221,384 of VWYH01001681.1, read as the reverse complement.
CTAAGGTGAAGCTGTGCCTTGTTTAGGGAAAGACATGAACAGTCTGTTTAGGCCATATGTTGTTGCCTTGTCCTTTTCTTGAAACCTTTGGGTCGCTCAGCGTGTTACGTACAATGATTAGGAGCACCAAAATCTTTCAGAGTACACGACTGGGGCCAGCTTAGCTTCAGTGTAATTGGCAGCTTTGTGGAATCTGTGCTTGAGTCCTAGGTGGGCATAGTAAGAAAGCTATTCTGATCTGATATTTGATTTTGAGGATGAGCTACTCTGTATTGCCTGATTTTTTCCTTGCTATCCTCTGCACTATTTGTTGCAGAGAATGAAGCCTGCAGCGTTTTTCTTGTTTGTTTACAAAAGCATCACTTTTCCCATATCCCTGGACTTGACTGTTCTATATCAGCCAACAGCTACTGGCTGGAGGGAGCTTTTTAATTTTTTTTTTTTTTTTAAGAATTGAGACTTTGCCATGAATGCAAAAACAAAAAAAGGGTCAAACTACGTAAGGATGCTGCGCTTTGACAAGCAGCTTGCTTACGGCCTTCCATTGATGTTCAGTCTAGACATTCACTCTAGCTATTAATTTGGTTAGAAACACTTAGGGACAGGGATCTATTATTTCCTCACTGAAAAAAAGCACAGGCTAAAGCTTTGTTTTAAAACAGATTATGGTTGCTAAGTAACAGTGCTCCCTAAATTGAGTGTCTTCCTCAACAACTAATCCCAAAGTCTTAAAAAATGAGAAATGAAAGACATGATAAATCTTACTCTGTCCATGTGATTAACAGATATTTTGATTTAAACTTTGGTCCCAGTGTTGTTGGTGGAGAAAGCTTCCACTGGCTCAAAGACATTAATATTTTTTCCCTGGTTCTTGTCCAGAGTAGAGAAATTTGTAGCATAACATACCTACTTGGAAAATTCTGTTATTTTTAATGAACTAATTACTAGAATTTCCCAAGTTTCCTTCACCTTCTCACATTGGTAGTGGTGTTTGGTTTTGCTTTTGATGGAGACAAAGAAATATTTTAAAACAAACGTGGGAATGAAATCAGATATTGTCGTTAAATCAAAAGGAGGATGTTTCTGGCTGAGCTAACGATGGCTGTTTCCATCAGCGCATATGTTCTGTTCCCCAGTGGGTTATGTTTGTTACATGGGTGTAATGCAGCTCTGCTTTTTTCTCGCAATGTTCACAAAAGGACAGGAAAGCAGATTTAGGTTTTAGGTGGAGGACTAGAAGCACGTCTTTCTGCTTTCACAGCCGGTGCTTTATACTGCAAGTCACGGCACCTCCTGGTCAAGTCAATAAATCTCTTGCAGTGCAGAGCTACCCAGTGTAACAACATCTGAGCTGGTACCAGGGATGGAAGTGGAACGGCACGTCAGCGTGGCCCTGCGCTCAGCTGCCCCAGCTCTGCTGGAGGAGGTTCATCAGCTCCAGTGGAGTGCTGCACTAACGCTTTTGACCAGCGTTAGTTCACCTGAGTGATGCTGTGCTGGACAAAGTAAATGGGCATGGTCAGGCACTTGCTTGGACGTTTAAGCGTTATCCACCCACATTTGTAGATGTGCCTCCCAGTAATTTTATTGGTGAACTTCGTAGTTACGCCATATGGTTTCTGTCTATTTCTCTCTCATTTGAAGATCTTACAGCTACTGACAGCTTAGAGAAGCTGGTAAATATTATTGCAGTTGAAGCCACTTTTATGTTTTTCTGGAAAACTTTGGGGATGTTATTAGACCTTGCAAACTGACTTATAATATTAATTTCTCACTAAAATATGTAGGAGGCGAGTTCCTCAAGTCTCTCAACGTGGTTAAATTTCTTCTCCGTTTTTCAAACGTAAATAGAACGGTAGTGATGCTCACATTCGCAAGATGATTGTTTTGTGTCTTTGCAATTACCTAGACAAGACAGCAAAGTTAGCATTTTAAGCATACCGTTTCCCAACCATTTAGCACTTCAGGCACCTGGGCCTGGTGCCCTGAGGGATTTTTTGCATTTGACCTCGAGCTTTTGTGTTTGGCCTCCACACGTTGTCCATCCTGACCCCACTGTGCTGTGCTCTTAGATGTGCTTGGCCCTTTAGCTCTCACGTTTGAGCTGTTCTGAACTCCTGTCTCGGGCTGGAGACTGACGGGTTAGAGAGTGTGTCACTGAATGGGACGTCGGTGCACAGCTGCGCTCTCAGCTGATGAGCTCCTGGTTCTTCTGCAGTTGCCCAATATACGGGAATAGGTAACCTATGTTTTAGTGGAAGGGTCCAAGTGGAGGGGATCCCCCTCCACCCTCTCCCAGGAAAAGGGTTAGTACCCAGAACATCATCAGACTCAGGAAAATGGGAAGTTCATGCAACTGCATTGTAAAAGAGGGACTATTAAGTTATCTTCCTCCCCCTTTCAGATTTAAGTCACTGAAGGTTGTTTTGTCCTTGTCTGTCTAAATGTAAACTCCTTACAGGCAGCTTGTTTTTTAAAACAAGGCAAAACCACAGTAAAACTAGATCCTCTTTGTGTTCTGCACAGTAGAAGTAACAAACTGAGAAAATCCTGTCTGGTCAGTGTAACCTGGGTTGTTTCTTCAGAGGTTTATTTTTTTGTGCATGTTAGGATCTATTTAAAGCATTTTCATGCTTTTTAGCCATTTAGCCAAGTGATTCAGACTGTTTGTAGCAGTAACCAGCTCCCTCATTACTCACTGCTTCACGAATCTTTGTCAACTAAAACATTTAACCACCAAAGGTTTTCTATTCTCATTCATCAAAAATATTCTCAGATCATCAATTAAAGATATTGATGAGAATTAGACCAAAATGATCTTTGAGGAGCTTTAGTGTTCGATTGCCCAGTTCATTAATATTTTCCCAGTCACTTTGATTTCAGGTGTGCTGGTGAAGTAGTTTTTGATACATTTAATGAGTGTTGTTACTTCTGTACATTGCCATTTTTAAAATGGTAAGTTTTTAAAATCAGGATGTCACTTAGTACTAAGATTATTTTTTTTTTAATCCAAGTACTTTATCAATAGAAATGTTTTTAACATCTGGACTTGTATCCTGTCAAAGAAGGTTAGTGATTTATTTGGGAAGACTTAGTTACCATGGCACTTGTTGACAGAAATGGTTTGATTTTTTTTTAGCATCTATTTCTTTGTTGATAGTGTCTATTTTTGAATGATCTATTTAGCTATCTTAGAAGCTCTAAGCACTCCCCCCTGCCTCTTTTTCACTTTAAAAAATCTCCTATGGAACCATATTTCTCTTTCTGTAATCATGTAGAAATAATCTGTTTTTTTCCAAAAGATTTATCACTGATTAACAAAATTTGTGAGTTTTGTTAATTCGTGAATCCTTTAAAAAGTAATAAATTGTACTGTTATTTTTGCTTTCTCTCATTATTTGTATATACATGGCTTTTTTGTTTCATTGCTCCGTTTGGGGCACCTAATAATGTATGTGTAATTTGTTCCCGGTTATTGCTGATACTTCCCTAATACTTCTGTGCTCCAGCAATACAGTTATGGTGATAGCTGCTTACAGTTTTGGAAAGTTGGCCCTTTTAAAATTACTTACTGTATTCTTTAGTGTTTGGTGTACTACATGTTGCTTGAAGGAAGTAAGTGCAACATAATAATTGCTTTTTCAATTCATCCACTAACTGTTAAAGTCAGTTTTTAACTCTGTCAGCGAAGCTCAGTATTGCATTACCTCTGTTGAGTGCCGAGTACCCTCACAAAGTGTTGTGTACTGTTTTAAAAATCTACAAGTATCAGATGCTTTCCAATTTCCAAATGTTCTTATATTGATGTTTAATGTAAGAATACTTTTTAAAGTATTACGTAAAGAAAAATTTTGCCTGTTTTCTAGTGTTGCTTGCTATTCGGAAGGAGTGGAGTGGACAACGTCCAGTATCCCATCTTTGGTTTTGTGAGTCAGTGTCCTCAAAGCCTCAATCATCTGCTGGAAAGATGATGTAGACACAGTGACATACCAGGTTGCTGGCCAACTTCAGTTTCAGCATCTTAGTATTTTGATCCATTCCACTGGTTTCATTAGGACTTAGTTTTTTCCTCTATATATGAACATCTTAAATTCCTCTTGCTAGTTACTTAGGCAGATAGTAGGAATTGATGAGCACTTTTTTTTAAAAAATCAAAGTCTGTGCGTTTTGTGCTGGATAGTAGTTCAGTTCTTTCCTCCAGCTACTTTTTCCTTCTCTTCAGAACCCTCATTCAGTATATTGACATACCTGTGAAGGCATATTTTCAGTCCTCCTTCTTGGTGTATTAATGACAGCTTGCAAACTGACATTGCAACTGAGTACATTAGTGAAATACATCTCTTTAAGATGTGTATTCAGTCTTTGCAAACTACAATTGCAACACTGTCTACCAGCTCACATTGTCACCAACAGTATGAATATTAGAACACCTTGACCAATTTCAAAATGATGGAACTAATAAACACCTTGATTATCTTTTCCAAATTAATTTTTCACAAATCGATGATTTGTCTTTAGAAGGAAAATTGCACTTACAACTGTTATTTCCAGAATTACCTTGAGAATGTGTAACACTATAAGATACAAAAGAAGAACTTTACAAGAAAGGAAAAGTCCATCAGATAACAATTATTTTGTGTTATGTTACCTTAGATTTGCTATCTAGATATCTGGTGAATTTCAAACAAACTGCTGGGTAAGTTCAGTAGGGGTTTCCCCATTATTTTCTCAGATTTGTGCTTTCCTTTCTTTTCTACTGTCACTTACCTTTAAACATCCACTTTTTATGTTTTGATCAAAGCCAGAAAGATCACTGCTTTATTTGAAAAGAACTAGTACAACATGAATCTCTCTTCTCTTTTTATGATGTGCTTATTTGTGATTGACTCTAATAATTTACAAATGTGCTTAAGAGAACCTGTACCCACAGGCATGAAACTGGCTAAACAGAAATCCCTGGTTATATGAGAAAAGAACTTCCTTCCACTTAAATTAAGTGCAATGTTGAAATGAAACATTAATACATAGAGATTTAAAGGTATTGTATTTTAGCAATCAAGTTATTGTGGTATGATGGTAACAAAAGACATTTTCATAGGTCATCAAGCTTATAAAGAAAAAGATTAAGTTAGGGAATCTATACAGAAAATTAAAGCTATTTAAAGTATTCATGACACAAAGCCCTGAAAATAACAAGTGCCTTATAAAGAAGAAGTTGTTTTGCTAGGAGTGTCAGAATAAAATGTTATTATTTCATATAAGAAATACTGGTTAATGCAATAAAAAGTGCAGTTCTTTAAAGTCTGCCGTAGTGCAGTATGCCACAAGAACAGACTGGTGACTGAGGTCTGTTTGAAGCTTGACTAGAAGCAGGTAGACACCCTGCTCCAAAGTACTCAGATGAAGTAATTCCACTTCATAAATCAAATAAGAATAAATATAATGAATAGCTTTTTAAAAAATTAGGTGTTTATACAGCTGTTTAATCTTGCCAATACAGAATCAAGTGCAGTGTGGGAAAGAATGGCAAGGTTCCTAATGCCATATAATAAACTAAACTGTATAAAAGCATCAGGACTTCAGAGAGACAAGAAGGACAATTTTTGTCACCAGGAGGAATGCAGTACTGTGCTATAGAAGGTTCCAGGAAAGCTACCACAGCTAGAGGAATATCAAAATAGCAGATTCTTTGTAGAAACAATTTCATTACCAATATCCACTAGTTGCCTTAACTAGGAAAATTCTGAAATAAGTATCTAAATATGTGGCTTGAAAGAATTTGATCTGGAAAGCATGATCCACATGTGTGGTTATAACAGTGTGGCAGAGGGGCTGTCTTGCTGAACTCCAGGGAGACACATCATAAATCTCACACCACTGTGGTTTGGTTGTGGATGTACTCTCCACAGTGGTCCAGCTTTCCCAGTTTTGCTTGCTTTAGGGGCTCCTTAAAAGCCATGCTGACTGCTCGCAGCTGGTCTCCAGGTGGATACAGAAGAGTTGTACCTCTAACTCCACTCCCCCAGCTCTCGGTATCAGTGCTTTGAGCTGGTAGATATATAGGCTTCGGTATGTAGGTTGTGTATGCAGGAGAAGGTATTTCTTAACAGCAGCATCCTCTCATTCTCCCAAACATCTTTTCTCTATCTTTTTTGAATGGAGGCAGCCTGCAAAGTGGATGTAACCCCTAGGCTGCCGGTTCAGGCACATGCAGGCTCTTTGATTGTTCTTTCTTTGTTTCTTTCAAACTTCGGTTAAAATGAAACATTAAAAAATGTGAATCTGCATTTTAATAAATACGGCCTTGCTAAGTCGTTACTTTAATTATTTAACTAGTGCTGATTTCATATTGTATCAAAACTTACCAGGACATCTGTGAGAAGTTGTGCTTGATTGCTATCAGTGGCTGACACAATGGCTCCTTCCCTTGCAAATCAGGGAATGTGGGTGAACAGCATAAAAATGCTTTCAGATATGCACTGGCATTCAAAGTTTGTATATCCTTCCCTCCCTCCACCTACTTTGGACACCCTTCTGGAAAACAATTTTGTGAAAGGCTTTACTGGCAGAAACAGCAAATGTTAAATACACGGAAGTAAGTATTGGTGGAAATCAGGCTTTTATCTCTTTTACATGAAAAATTATCCTATTATGTCTAACCATTCAGGCAACAGAAAATAAGAATAGAACCTGATATTTGCAGCCGATGAAAAGTAACAAAAATGCACATTTTGAATGTAAACAATTTTTTTCAACTTGCTTGGGATCAGACTATATGGGCCCAGGTCTGGTTTACAGAAATTGCTCAAGGAATACTGAATACATTTGTGATTTATATGAAAACTTAAACATTGTAAGCTGCTCCTCATTAATTCACAGAGGGGGAAAACAACAAAATAAAAAGCTTAATTAATTTGAATAATTTATTCCTCTATAAAGTCAGCCATTCAACTTGAAATCCATTTCCATCCCACTCACTAGGGGTTATATGGCCAAATTAAAGAGTAGCCAGAGGGGACACGCACATATTGCACATGTTCATAACATCCCTAGAAAACAGACCACAGACAAATTCTAGTTTGACTGAATTCATGCCTGAGGACTACACTTGAGCGTGTCCTGCACATTTCTTCTGGACACTACTAGCAGCAAAAACTGAGGAACTTGCCCATTGTTTGGGCCTTATTATTTCAATATGTTTCAGGTGGTGCCTCAGAATGGTTTCTTGCTGGAAGATTTTTTTTTTTAAAGAAATCCACCTTTTGGCCTAAGTTGAATCAATCTCTAGAGCTGTTTGTAGGCCCAGCAGTAGCAGGCAGGTGTAACATGTACGAAAAGTGCCCTTCACTTTCATACATGTTGTTAGAGAAGATGTTATCCGCCTGGAAGCCAATCACAGATTTCCCTACCCTTAAAATTCAGATATATGTGTAATTCATAATGAAACAAGGAAATAATTCCGAGTTGTAAATTAAGATGTTTTCTTACACAGGTCCGAAATTGTGCCATGATGCTGTTGCCTTGGCCTGTTCCCATTAAGAATTATCTCACGTACAAAGTTATCTACATCTTTTCAGGCCACTTTGTGAAGAATACACAGAAGTTTCCTGAACAGAGCAGAGCAGCAGTTTTCTATCCTAGTCTGCTTTGCTGCAGGCCTGTACTCCTGTGCTTTCTTCTTTTCTTTTCAAATGGTCCCTTGTTAATCTGCGTGTTTTCTTCTTCTGCACTCAGTGTAAGACACCTCTTGGGCTTTGCATTTGCAGACAGTTTTCATGGTCATGCAGCACAACTTCTGCTCAGACCTCACCACACTTGTTTGTACCTGAAGCCATCAGGTTAATGTTCCACTCCAGGTGCTCACAAAACTAAATGGGAAGATTGGTTCTTTCCATTGTTTCAGCTATCATTAAACATGAGGGAGCGTAGCTGCAACCCTTTGCTGGTACTCTTGCTGACTGAATTCAGTGTAGTTAGGGGTGTTTCAGGAGCATCCATCCATCATTAGCTATTCCAGGACAAGAACAGTGTGGGGATCTGTGGTTTTTAAGATGTGTTATTATGTAGGATTTTAGATCAGTATTAAGACTATATTGTACTGAAAGAGCAGCTGTACTTGGCAAATAATTTAAATCAGATGCGGGAAATAAATCCTTTGATGGATGTAACGCCATCTTTTTATTTCACTAGTTTTTTTAAAAATCTGCACATTGGATGTGCTCATCACCTAAAACCTAGATACATAATGCAGGACCTAAGAGTGGATGAATTAGGAGATCAGAAGACAATATATCTAAGTGGAATAAATCAGCAATGAAATGGTATTTTGAAAAGAAACAGCTAACTGAAAAAGCAGACATATAGATGCTGTCATTTTTTTGAAGATAGCTTCTCTATTATAAATTAACAATTTTTATTAAATTTTTCTATTTACTGTTGCTTCATCTAGAGGTATAGTTATAAAAGCTAAAAAACTAACTTCCTAAATGTGTTGCCTTATGTTTCTCTTTTCTGCTGAGGTCAAGTTCATTTTGCAGCCTGGTGCCTGTTTTTTCATAGTGCCACTGCCAAATGACATTAAAATTACAAATACAGAACTAGATTAAAAGGACATGATTAAGATTGCGAAGTCAGGAAAACTCATAATTAAGGTTGCCTGTGCAGTTTTAACTCAGTTCCTGTGTGTACATCCATCCTGATAAGAGTGTTTAATTACATAGTCATGGCCATTTTTTTCACAGGGCTCTTTCCCAGACAGTGAGCACCACCAGGCCTGTATGTGTGCAGAGTAGTTATTCAAAACTCTCTTTCTCCCTGTTATACATCCGCAGGCCTCAGTCACTGCTGCCTTGCCAAATCTTGTTGTGGAGAGAGAATTATTAATCCATTGGGTCTCTTCAGTGGTGTTTATCCCTGTTGTATTTCATGACTTTCAAATAAGAATGAAAGTATTTTCACACGTGATAAGTTGATACAGTTATCTTTCTATAAAGGGTAACAGAGAGAAATTTTTGACATTAAAGTATGCCAACTTTGAGCATCCAAAGTGGACTTAGGAAATTATCTTCTGAAAATGTAAGTAATAAGTTTGTTTGTTTGTTTTGGGTTTGTTTCTTTGCTTTTACTGGATTAGAGTGTGAAAGAGAAGATGGAGTACAATTCTTTCAGTTAAAAATCAGAACATCAGGATGCTGTCAGTAGTATTTCACTGTATCATAGCTCCTGTATAACAGAAGTTCCTTAACTGGAACAAAATATCCAACCAATACTCTCGACTGAATCATTCCAGGCCCTGTCTTCCTCAGTCCCACAGAAGAACTCAGTTTCAAGTCCAAATGCCCAAGTATGGGCAGACAAAAGCAGCACGAAGCAGAAATAAATCAATGAAATTTAAGATTTACTAAAGCAATGAACACCTGAAAATAAAATTTTATGAAGGAACATTTTGGTGATAGTTTGTTTGTCTCATGTTTTAAGTTATCCTTATTTAAAATGCTTCAGCTGAACTGAAAAGGGAAGGGAAAGATTCTGAGTGTTTGTTTTGCTTATTGGAGCTATTTAAATTATTTTATTATATGAACCATGAAATCTTTAGTATTACTTTTCTTTGTGTACAGTGAGTTGGGTCCCACTCGTTTTTCCCTTCTTAAACAACATGAACCTTCGCTTAAGTTCACAATAGCTGTGAACAAGTTTTCAAGTAAGAAATTAATTTTATTTTAAATGTAATTTTGGAATTATAGAAGTTTGATTCTCTTTTTTTTAATTTTGAAAAATTAAGAAATTGTGATTTAAATAGATTAGGAAAACTGTAAGAGCAGATAACATTAGAAATAACCAGAAGGAAGGAAAAAAAGAAAATATAGTTCACCAAATTTTTGTGGAACTTTCATTGACCTTTTTGATGGGAATCTTTTGAATTTCAATCAGGACAAATGTGAACCCCTGTAACTGGAAAGGAAAAACCTCTCGTGTAAGTGCACGGACCGGGGAGTGCCTGGCTGAGGAATGGCTCTGGTGAAGAGACTTGGGGTCTTTGTGGTCACAGAATCACACAGAATCACAGAATGTTAGGGACTGGAAGGGACCTCCAAAGATCATCTGGTCCAATCCCCTGCCGGAGCCGGAACACCCAGATGAGGTTACACAGGAAGGTGTCCAGGTGGGTTTTGAATGTCTGCAGAAAAAGAGACACCACAACCTCCCTGGGCAGCCTGTTCCAGTGGTCCAGCAGCTGAAACAGGCTTGAATGAAAGCATAGTTGAAGGATTAATTCCCTTGGTGTTGCTGTACCTGTGAATGTTTGGCACGCTTGTATATCTGGCAGCATTTAGGACTCAGAGTTCTGCAGTGAAAGAAATGTACAAAGAAAGTCCTAGCTGATGACCGTTTTTTTGGAAAGAATGGCCTACAAGCCTTGAGTAAAGCCTTCTGCAGCTTTGGTGGTTATAAATGCCTAAAATGTGTGAATCAGACATAATATCAGTAAAAATATTTCGGAGTAATAATTCAGTTCTAGGGTCTTGTGTAGTTAAATCTAGTATCTGAATGTCATGTCCTGATAAAATAGTAGCTGAGTATTTAATTTTTCTAGCCTCATTCAGTCACACATGCTTTATCCTTCAAAAGGATTGTTCAGAAGACAGGATCACTGAAAAAAGCAAGGTTTACGATACAAGGTTTCCTGGTCTGGGCATAATGAGATGTTGGCAATTGGCCTGACAATTTGTGTACTCGCGCTGGTTTGTGTCCAGCCAGGCAGGTGCCTGTACAAAGATTCAGTCTGTATCTATCTGCAGGGCTGTGCCTGCAATTACCATATCTGACAAAGAATGAGCTGCGATTATAATATATGTGACATGGGAAGTCTTGAAATAAGCTTTCTTCTCTGTGGCTGGCAGGAAAGATTGAGTGGCTTTAGCATAGAGAACGGAAGTGTATTTCTGAATTAGTTTCACCTTTATTTCAGAGAAACCAGAAAGGTAATAATTTCATAATTTCATAAGAATGTTATCAAGATCTAGAGAAGAATGCTGCTCATTTCAATTTGGAAGAGAATCCAAGTGACTGCTTTGCATCAGTAAACTTGAGAGTGCTCTAGTAATTCGTCATGCTCGACAAGAAGAAAACTAAATTGAAGGAAGTGCGTGTCTAGTGCTCTTAGCGCAGTTTTGGATTTAGCTGAACTTTACTCTTCAGTTCACTGGCTTGTGTGACATTAAGAAGACAAGAAAGGTCAGTCAAATGGCAACATCAAAAAGGTTCTTAAGTTCCAAGGGTGGCTCTTGACTTTGGCCAGGCTAGTGAATCCATAGTTAATTATCGTGGTATTCCAGTAGGCAAACACTCTACTCCAGATGTATAATGACGTTCTTTTGATTTTTCAAATAATGTGCAATAGCATAGCAACATTCCCAAATTCCCACCACAATCAAACACAAAATAGATTTTGCAAATATATTACTTCACACTTTTAACGGATTCTAAAAGATGGAGGCTTTGATTTGTGTAAAGCTGTTAATGGTACTCTAATATTTGACCACTACCTTGATGCTATTATAAGTAGCAATATAATATTTCTTCCTGGAACTAGGGCCAGCAGGTCAGTAGTTGCTCAGGAAAGGAAAGGTATTATACCTATGCCAAGAAGGAGCTCTACTTTTTGAAGTTCTGCTTGTACTAAGTGGGGTTGCAGTTTGGTAGATAAGGAAGCTGTAATTGAAACCTTGAAAGCGGAGAAATGAGGGACTGTTTGGATCACTTACATTTGACCTACACATTTTTTTTTTAATCTCAGTGGACCTCCTGCGTAGACTTGTAGCCAGTTTGGCATGCATTTATTCACTATCCCCAACTCTTTTTCACATGAGTGGTGTTAAAAATCGTAGTAAGGCTGGCAGGCTTCCAGAGTTAGCAAACCATTGTAGAACCTTCTCTCTTTGAAGAGTAAACAGTAAAGAATAAATGAGTCTTTCTCAAATGTCCACAGATGGAAATTAGCCCTGATGGCTTATGGATGGATGTTAGCAGAATAGTGGCATAAATTAAAAATACCAATAAAATCCTATTCAAGTGATTTAATCGCAGGCATCAAGGCCAGCTAGTTCAAGAAAGAAAATGAAAAGGAATAATTCCAGAGATGACTTCTGATTTAACCTGTTGCAATTAATACACTTCAGTGCCTTTGATATGCCTCCAGTTGATGAATGCAATGGTAATGACTACTGAATCCATCAAAAATAAACATATTCATTGTGGCTGACTTTTCATTTTAGAACAACCAGAACAGAAAGTTAAGCCATTGGGCTGATTTGAGGCACCTCACCACTGCAGTAGATAGCATTCTCATTTCTTGCATAATGTATGGCTGAATGCAATTAGCAAGAAGAAGCCAGAGTGCACGGAAAAGACCTACAGACATGATGAAAACTATCACTTAACAGAGAGTTTTCCCTAAATTCTCGAGAGATATTTATGCATTGGTTCATTTTCCAGGCTAAACACTTTGAAGATGGATTTTGCAAATATGGGTGTGCATGACCACTGAGAGAATTTTTTCTGTGCATCAGGGTGAATTGATTCTGTCTAGACAGTGCACCACAAGCGTTACATTTGTTCCCCCAAGATAGAAAGCCAAGTTACTTCTTGGAACTACTTTTTGGATTCCGTTGAACAGCCATTTCCTCTATTGTAGCACTTCAAACAGCTGAATGGACAGATCCTGACAAGATTGGTTAGTGTCCTTTAGAAATTTTGTGTGAACGCTAGGCTTAATTTTTGTTATGCAAAAGACAGATAAGCCTCAGTGCCTGTAGATCACCTATAAATAGATGCCGCTGTGGATGCAAACCACATCTTAAAGCTGATATCCCAGTGCTCCAGCTATTGAATCAGTAGTGGTTCCCCTACTGACATCAAATGCAATATAAATGCATAATGATAACAACAGCATTAAAATAACTATTTTAATGAAAATTACAAAAATCTGAAAGTCCAACTGCCTGACCACTTCAGGGCTGACCAAAAGTTAAAGAATGTTATTAAGGGCATTGTCCAAATGCCTCTTAAACACTGACAGGCTTGGGGCCTTGACTAGCTGTCTGTGGCCCATGTGCAATACAGAATCCATAACAACCTCTTATAGCTAATTGCACCAAACAATTGCGCCTTAACCACATGGTTCCATTTTCTAAGGAAAGGCTGTGTAAGACGTAAATTTAACTACTTTACTGTAGTCAGTATTTAAAACGTAGTCATGGCTTTTTATTTGTTGTGAAATATACATAGTTATGGGGGGGAAGACAAATTCCCAGCTTTCTGGTGTTCTCTGTTAGAAGCCTATCCAAGGCATGTCATCGTGATGGTGAGGAACAGAGTCTTTGGAGAGGCAGCAGCTCATTTGCAGTGAATTCCTGGATGGTTTTTCTTAAATTGGCTCTTCCCCAGGAGTAGCTTAAATGTGGTTATTCATTTAAATAGTTTACTACTGGGAAAACAAAGCTCTATAAAGTACAAGATCTCATTTGCAAAGGGGGTCCTGGGGACTGAAAGTGGATATACACGTGCCATGTGTTGCAGTCTCCATCTTCTGCTTTTCCTGCTGTTAGGAAATAATTTGAAAATTACCTAAAATAGGAACAATATGCTCAGTTGCTGAACAAAAGGCTCAGGTCTGTCTCCATAGCAGAGCCCACAGTGGTAGCCTTCAGCAATAGTTCCTGTAGTCCACACAGGAAAAAGAAGCAAGTGTTTATTGGGAGGAACAGCGCGGCCTGCTCCCAGGAGGGGTGTCACAGACCCAGGGAGGGATTGGCTGGGTGTGCAGGAGCCTCTGGCCACCACTGGACTAGTAAAAGGGTTGTACCTAGGACCATTCTTTTGTCGTGAGAGCATCTGCTTGTAACAGCTCATGTCCATGCACATTTTAGGTGGGGGGGGGCGGAAAGCTCTGAAATAGGCTGCTTTGAAAATATCTTTGGAATTTATTTCTGGCTGATACTAAATCTTGAGTCATGCCTATGCCCAAGGTATGTCAGGGATGGGTCCGACAACAACAAAAGTTATTGACTTCCATTGCAACTTCTATTTTCAGAGATCCCTTGGAAATATGTAAGTTTTTCTCATCTAATTTAGGGACACAATAAAGTCAATCCTTGCATCATTCATGCTTATTAAGAGCCAAAACCACTGGTGATGAAAGTGTTTCTTGGGAAACAATGCTTCTTCATATATCCAAAATTTCTTTACCTGGAATAGTTTCTTCAATGGCAGTATGGAGAATATCTTTGAGGAAATATGCTGTAGAACTGTCATGAGCACAATGAATTGCCCTGAAGAAAACAACCATGCTACTAATGACACTCCAGCACTGGGCCTTTTTATCTAATGCTTCCTTGAAACATCTGAAAATTTTTTAAACACTATCAGAAAGTCCCATAATGTGATGAGATTTGTTGCAACGGAACCTGATATCATCTGCAATTTTAGTTTTATTGTCCAACAGAATTTTTTTTTTTTTTAAAGTCTCAGAAATAATTACCTACATTTTTCTTTTGGAGTTTGCCCAGTGCTCTGTTCAGGCCCTAGTGCAGTCTATGTTTAGCTGAAGTATTTTTTGAGAGTCTGAAAGACTTCAGAGACACTTCTAAAAGTATTTACATTAACTACAGAGCATAGAAAAGAAGGGGGATCTTTATATCTGGATTTCATTCTCTTTTATACTGTAGTGTCTGTAGACTGGAAACTTTAACAGTTTATTGCACATGCCTTTCCTGGCATACTGTTAGTGTTAAAATTTGATATCATGTAGGGCATCATTGCTGCTATTGTGTATTAATGAAGACGACAAAATTCCTTTTCAGGTAAAGTATATAACTTCAAAAAACGCATATTTCTCTTATATATTCCTTTTTTTTTTTTTTTTTCCCCCTGCCCCCCTGCCATCTATTTTATCATAAACACAGAACTAACTACAGTTCCCAAAGGAAAGAAATAAATTTAAGAATGCAGATACCACTCCTATGTATTTCAAATTATCTGAAAAACTGTGATTTAGATTTTATAAATGGAATCGCAGTTGTTATACTCCAGACGTGATTTTTATTTATTTTAAGGGGGTAATTAGAAGTGAACTGAAGTTTCATATACTTTATAAAACCAGTATTTTATGATGTTTTTCTTCTTCCCTGAACAATGATTTGTATCAGTGTCTTGTACAATTATGCTTGTTTGATTATTAATGGTTTCATAAAAACATATTTTTTTTTACCCTTTTTCTACTATTTTTTTTCTGTCTGGGAAGGAGATTTCTTTCTAAAAAGACAAAGACTTCAGTTGCCTGAATGTAGTTGTATTCTCATTTTACTTTAAGCAGAGACTTTAGTTGATCGGAAGTTAAAAATCTTTGTTTGTTTGTTCTTCTGTAAGCCAAGTGAACAGAAGCTGTGCTTTCCTATTTTTTTCCCTGACTTTATTACCTAATTGTTATTCGTTATTACAAGGTGTCCGCTATTATTTTATTTATTTTGCAACAGGCTCCTTTTCTCTTACACTTGTTCTAACTGGCAGTAAACCCTTAATGCCACAGTGACTAATGGAAAATCACGGTGTCTGACACTAGGAGACAAAAGAAGCAGGAGGGATCTGTGAAAAACGCCTGCAAGGAGCAAAGCACAGTGTGGATGGAGGTGATTCATGTCTCTGCAGTGATTCTTCAGTAAAAGGTAGCAGAGCAGAACCAAAGACCATTTTCACTCGTCTTGAATTCATTTCACCTGATCTCTAAAGTATTTCCCTGCTACCCACTGGAGCTTTGAAACAGGCTGCATGTCTGAGTACTGCTTTTTTTTTTTTTTAATTCTCAAAAATGTGAGATTAAAAAAGGCAGCTAACAGAGGGAGAAGCTGCAGGCAAGTAATGCAGAAAAGAAAGCCATTTGGCCATCTGTCTGTCCATCCATTTAAACTTTCACAGATTTTTGTGCAGTCTGATTTAGAATATAAAAGTTTTTCAAAAACATGTAATGATCTTAAGTTCCTGAATCACTTAAATGCTTTTGAAAATATTGCTAGACATTGATGCATCTGTACTTAAAAAAACAAATGTTTTCTATTTAACAAAGCTGCTGATAATTTTTTAATCTATTTTTATGTTTTTATGGCTGTTTTAGTTGCTTTCTAGAAAAATGAACATTTTTTTTTCCTCTCTTGCAAGTATTTTAATGACTGTTTGATTTAATAACTTAGGGCCATCTTATTTGTATTCAAGTCTACAAAAATCTGCTGGTTGTTTTTAATGAAGCAGAATCAAACCCTGCTGCCTTTCATCCTGCAAAGCTATAGGCACATGCTTATGTGAGTCTCTTGCAGACTCAAAGTAAGTAAATTTAAGCTTGCACAGATAAAATCATACTGAGCTGGGAGTGACCTCGTGGATCACTGTGTTCCCTTCTTGCACGGGCAACTGCACCTTTCTTACCAGTTGATTTTCTTTGTGTTTAAACCATTGATAGGGCCTGCTCTGTTAATGTTACTGAAAATATGCTCTGTATTGTCCTTCCTTCCTGATTGAAACCTTTCCTGGCATTCCAACTCATGTCTACAGCAGAAGCGACCTGGGATCCAAATCTGAGTTCTTTCTGATTGACTTCAGCTGAAGCTGGAAAAAATCAATATTTTGTCCATTGAGGTGTTGCACCTGGATTCCTGTAAATTTAAATTTCATTTCATTAGTAGATTACCTCGTTAGATTCTTTGGGGACGTGCCTGCATCTTTTACAAACTGCTGAAGCTCCATATGTGTTACCTGGAGTGTCATAGCTGAGACTTTGAGGAGTTCACCACCCAGGCCCCCTCAGTTCCTTACAGGAGCTGTTTGCTGCTGCTCACTTTTGCAACTGAATTTTGGGTCCTTGTGAAAAATTACTTTTTCTAAAACTTCTGGCCACGTAGAAATATTGCCATTGTTTCTGGTGTGCTACCACTCTATGTAACTTTTTTATGTGATTTAGGCTTATTATGCTGTTTGAAGTTTAAAAGGGAGCTGCTAAGGCCAGCGGATCTGAATCTTTGCTAAAGAAGCAGTAATTTACCACCCAGAAGGTGATAGACAATTAGGGCTGGCAATTGTAATGCCACAGGAAAGTAAAGAATGGCCCATTTCCTCTTGCACAAACAGGACGTAATCTTTTTATGCTAAGTACTCTGCTTTGCAGATGCACAAGAGAGCCCCTGCACTTGCATCCTAGAAGAATAAGTCTGCCAATATAATATACATTATGCTCATTGATGCTATATATTGTAAGGTTTTTACTGTAGAAGTGCTTTTTGCCTTGCCAGGGTTAGACAAATATCACATCAACCTTTCTGTTTTGCTACCATCCCTGCTGTTCCAGGCTCTAAGAGCTAGAGGTAGGTTTCACTACATGCCAGGGTAATTCCAGAGAAACTGGGGCTCAGCCTGCCCTGTCTCAGATCTGCTGCTACAGCTCAGGGTGCGAGACAAAGGAAAAAGAGAAAGAAAATGTGTGTGTGCGCACATGTGTAGGCAGTTTTAACAGAAGGGAATTAGCTGGCTCAGAGCTTTGGTTATTGAAGACAGAGAATTTCAGCTCTTGCCTGAATCAGTCAGGTCCACAATATCCAGAAGTGGCTATCAGCTGATGACTGATTACCTGTGAAGTAATTAGTTCAAACTGGGCTCCCCCAGTGAGACTGACCTGATGTTTGTGCTCCCTTTCCAGGTGTCCCTGGGTCAGCTGAAGAGGGTGATGCCTCCAGCCATCCCCAGCTGCCTGTAATCTTCCCTTTGCTGAAGTGAGGCCTACCCCTCCCACAGGCCTGCTGCCCAACTGCCTGCTGCTGTAGTTGCTTCCAGACCAGTCTTGGTCAAAATGAGCCAAATAACCTTGAGAAATGGAAATAATTGGTCTCAGCTAACCTGGCTCATTTGCTCCACAAGACCTTCTGCCAGCAGGCTGGATGAGCTGGTTGGCTGCAGAGCAGGACAGACAGATGGGGCTGGGATCCATAACCCATACAGCCAGCATGGCTGTGACTGGAAGGAGATCGAAGGTGATCTACAAATACTGAGCTGCTTTCTACACTCTTGTGATAGCTCCAAACCCATTCCCAGAGACTAAATCATCCACTTGGCCTTACTCAGCATCCTCTGATTTTCCAGTTACGTATACCAGTCACTTAATGATTGTGGCTTAATCCATTTAGACTAGACCTTCGTCCCATTACAAGAACAACCAAATCATTGCTTTCTGTGAAATCAGAGGTTAGTTCTTAAATTGTGAGTTCGCAATTAATCAGTCTACAGTAATGCAAAAGTGCTCAGTGCAGCAAATATAAACACTTGTCCTGGACCAGCCTGATGAACAATTTGGTTTCATTAAAGTGAGTGGGACAGGGTGTGGGAACTGATGGTTGCTGCCAGTCCTGCAACCAGGATGCCTGACCTGGTTGTAAAAGGTCTGTGATTCCAGTAATTTTGACAATCACTGAATTTGCCATTAAATACTTAAAAGGGAAGAGAGAGAAGCAGAGATTTTCTTTTGGTGCCAACAAAATTTCTCAGATCGTAGTTTTGCACTGCTGTTGTATTATAAATCATTTACGGCAGTAATGGGATGAGGTCAAATTTCTGTGGGAGGGAGCAGCAGCTAACCGAGGGACAGGTACGAGGTGTGGCCCTGAGGTTTTCATTTCTGGAGCCACTTTCGCAGCATGAGCTGCAGATAATCACCATGTAATGGAAGTTACCACCTTTTGGCCTCTTCGTGTCTAACCCTCAAATAATGAACAAAAAAGTGAAGTCATTCAAATTAAAATTTTTACATCTGTCAGGCTATAAATACATAGAGGAGAAGGTCTGTTATTCAGTCATGTTAAAAAGAAGTTGAAAAGCCTCTCAACTAGAGCTTGGCCGCCATTATATAAGAATACATTTTTAAAGAGCATACTCTTATTTTAATAAAATCCTCAGTTCGAGCTTCATTTTTTCCTGTCTCTTGCTATTTGAAGAGCAGCATATGTTAACTCCACTAAAACCGAACTACTATTACAATGCTCTGTGTGTGTGTGTGTGTTACACATACCTCCTCCAGTCTGATCACCTGTTGACAAGGCGGTTACCACTAATGATCTGTTTGGTCGTCTGGTTCCTGTTATTTCAGGGTTTAATTTCTTTTTCTGTCACTAACTGGCAATGTGAGCATGAAATGTTTCCTCCTGGTGTCCCTTCTCTGTGACAGCATTGGGTTGCAGCTGGCACAGCTTGAGCAATGCGGGAGTGAGGGTCCCTGCCTGGCGTTGCTCCTGGGCTTTGTCTGCATTTCTCGAAGGAGCATCAAACCCAGAATTGTGCTGGTTAACCTCATGAGTCCTACAAACAATGTTGGACCTTTGCTGTATTAGATACCCAATACAGGTCTGAAAAAGTGAACTAGGGTATTTCTGCACAGCATTTCATTGGGCAATTGGAGCAATTTACACATGACATGAAGTGATGGGTCTGCTGCTGTTTGTTTTAACTGAAACTGTTTTCCTCTGAAAGCATTACTTGGTAGAGGTGCAGCAATCCCACCCCACCTGGTCCGACTAGTTTACATTCTGGCTGCAGCAGGGCTGGATCAAGTGGTTCCCATCCAGCCCACCCTTTGCCTGCTTATTTCTTCTCCTGGTGCCAAAGGGTACCTGTCACATTTCTGTGGGCTTTACTGTTTGTCTGAGAGGTTTCCAAGCAGGATGAGAGATGATCCTACTTTAAAAAAAAGACCCTTTAATCTACGGATTGTGAACAGAAGTCAGGAAAGGAGCAAAATCTGAGTTATAGCCAGAGCTGACGATTCTGTTAGGGTGACCATTTTACAAAATCTGGAGAGGATACTGTGTCAGTGTACTTTCTGAAGAAATGTTGTAGGACAATACCATCTGTCCAGGATATGTGAAGTTCTTCACTGACTTGGTAAAGTCAGTATTATTAAGGTTTTATTTTCAAGTATTTGTATTTGTTTAAAGATGTATCTACTTGTGAGTGTTTGCAATGCTGTAAGCTTATTTGTTTGTTTATTTATATATTTATATCTGTTCGCTATGACTAGATAAAAGCATGCACCAACACTTACTGGGGCTGATATATAACATGGTGTTATTTCAGCACAAATGCTTACTGTTCAGCACCTGCATGAGATCAGCCGTGACAGCTGATGGCTTAAAATTTATGATACATCATGTTGCCAATATGATTTCAGCTCCAAAAACATATAAACTCTATTTTAGTCTGCTTGTCTTTGCACATATATAATTTTAAGTAAAGAGAGAAGAACTCTGGGCTCTTCTGACAATTTTATATCTTATTGCATCATATAATGTGAATTATATACAGCAGAGACAGCTGAAAAGTACAGTTTCCCTGCAGACTCAGCCCTGACAGATTTGCAGTCTGCTGAATCCTGCAGAGAATTGAGGATATGCATTACAATGCGCTGTCTCCTGCAGGATGCCATGAACTTTCAAGTTGTTTTCACTGTGTAATTGCTACAGTTTTTAAAGTCAGGTAATAGCAGTGGAAGACTAAGGGATAGATACAAAAAATACAATTTATGAGCAGTGTTTTCACATTTAGAGTAATACATATAGTAAATCAGATCATTGTCTAGCTTACTAATACATGGTACATTCTACTGCAATGTAAAACTAGAGCAGAGCACTTAACACATCTGGATGCTATTACTTAATTGAATGCATATCACGTGCCAAAAAAAGCAGACATAATATATATAAGGACAAAAGTGGAGTAGGATGACGTTATGGAGAAAGGCACAATGCTTTTTGCTTTGACACCAGATGATGAAGTGGCTACAACCTATATATTTCAAGCCTTGTCATTCACCTATTTCATGCCAGCAATGGTATTTATTAATTTATCTTCAGCATTAAAAAGAGTAATATTATAACTTGCAAATAATATAGCTGGATGCAGAATTAGTTGTTCAAAATCCATGGTGGGTTTATCACAACATTCCGCTAAAGAAATCATGGCCTCAAGGTTTAAAACCAAAATTAGTAATGAAGTAAAGAAACTGTTTGTTAGTGCGCTGGTGTCAGATTCGTCAGGAAGAAGTGGAGCAGTATTGTAAATTTAACATTACATAAGCTAGCTATTAGTAATTTGGTATTTACTATTTAATGAGCTCGGATTTAAACAAATGCAACACTTGCCACAAACATTTATTTCCCTGTTTATATTTCTCCACAGGAAAAGTATAAACTGATGTATTACGCAAATGGCATCATCTTTGGTAAGCCCACCAGCTTCCTTCATCCACCCTGACTTGTCTGTGTGATCCCATGTTAACACCTTCATTTTTAATATCCCTCTAATCCTATATTTATCAATTTAGAGCTGTCTCATCAAGAAAACACTTCTATAGACCTTATTTATTTTCTGTGGGCTACAAGATGTTGGTAAAATGCAACTTCTTCCCAAGGCAGCTTTGGACTTGCTGCATTTGAGTTCGTAGCTGCCTCTTGCTGTGAATAAAGGACTTGCTCTTATTTGCTCTTTGTGTCATGAGAGAAAATAAATAACTTCACTTTCATGAGACTTAAATAAATTCACTTTCATGAGACTCTGAGCCAAACTGTCCCTATCATTTGGAGTGACCAAGCCAAACAAATTTCCATATGATACAAGGAAACAAGTGTGGTAAAGTGGCAAAAGTAGTAGTTATGACTAGAGCACATTCCCAGAAAATAAATATCATAGGATCATAGAATAGTTTGGGTTGGAAGGGACCTTTAAAGGTCACCTAGTCCAGCCCCCTGCAATGAGCAGGAACATCTTCAACTCAATCAGGTTACTTAGAGCCCTGTCCAGCCTGGCCTTGAATGTCTCCAGGGATGGGGCATCTACCACATCTCTGGGCAACCTCTTCCAGTGTTTTACCACCTACATTATAAAAAAATTCTTCCTCGTGTTTACCCTGAATTTCCCCTCCTTTAGTTTAAAACCATTACCCCTTGTCTTATTGNAGGACCCTACACTTTCCCTTGTTATATTTCATCAAATTGTTCCCTGCCCAACTCTCCAGCCTGTCCAGGTCTCTCTGGATGGCAGCACAGCCCTCTGGCGTGTCAGCCACTCCTCCCAGTTTAGTGTCATCAGCAAACTTGCTGATAGTACACTCAATTCCCTCATCTAAATCGTTAATGAATATATTGAATAATATTGGCCCCAATACCGATCCCTGAGGCACTCCACTAGTTACCGGCCTCCAACTGGACCCTGCCCCATTGACTTGCTGCATTTGAGTTTGTAGCTGCCTCTTGCTGTGAGTAAAGGACTTGCTCTTATTTGCTCTTTGTGTCATGAGAGAAAATCAGGTGTTAAATAACTTCACTTTCATGAGACTCTGAGCCAAACTGTCCCTATCATTTGGAGTGACCAAGCCAAACAAATTTCCATATGATACAAGGAAACAAGTGTGGTAAAGTGGCAAAAGTAGTAGTTATGACTAGAGCACATTCCCAGAAAATAAATATCATAGGATCATAGAATAGTTTGGGTTGGAAGGGACCTTTAAAGGTCACCTAGTCCAGCCCCCTGCAATGAGCAGGAACATCTTCAACTCAATCAGGTTACTTAGAGCCCTGTCCAGCCTGGCCTTGAATGTCTCCAGGGATGGGGCATCTACCACATCTCTGGGCAACCTCTTCCAGTGTTTTACCACCTACATTATAAAAAAATTCTTCCTCGTGTTTACCCTGAATTTCCCCTCCTTTAGTTTAAAACCATTACCCCTTGTCTTATTGTAACAGGCCCTGCTAAAAAGTCTGTCCCTATCTTTCTCATAGGTCCCTTTTAAGTACCGAAAGGCCGCAATAAGGTATCCCCAGAGCCTTCTGTTCTCCAGGCTGAACAACCCCAACTCTCTCAAACTGTCCTCATAGCAGAGGTGTTCCAGCCCTCCGGTCATTTTTGTGGCCTCCTCTGGACTGTCTCAAACAGGTCCATGTCTTTCCTGTTTATATATATATATATGTATATATATATACACATACATCTATATATTCAGTTTATATGTATAAACTGAATGTGAAGAAGCAAGGGTGTATGAGACCCTTCAAAGTTGCAGGGCACAATTGCTACAAGCCGTTAGCTTGACTTCCCTCCTCCCATCCCTAGTTGTCTGTTCATACTTCTCTACGAAATTTAGGCAAGAGCTTTTCACTTACATACTTCTTTGTAATCTCCCTAATGCAATTTTAGGAAGTGGGAAAAATAATACAGTAGTGTTAAGACAGTATAAATAGTAGTGCTTGTATCATTCTTCTTTAGAGGCAAGCACTGATTTGACCTTATGCTTATTTTCTTATCTGAAGAAGATAAGAAGATAGTAAAAGTAATAATAAACCAGTAAAAAGTCAGGGCTTCGGACTTAAGCGGTCTTCTCTCCAGAAGTTTCTGGAAAGTAGATGCAAATGTCCATTAACAATATACACAACGGAAAGGGCTGGACCTAAATTATTAATGTGGTGTGATCAGTGGGAGGGGGATAAGTGAAGCACAGACAACAGTTGTTGCTGTAGGATGGTGCTGAGCTTGTCATTGGCCCTGGTGTGAAGAAATACTACATGGAGGTGTTGCAGGCGAGCCTGTGCATGAGGGTCGAGGACGATGTATTTATTGTGAATGTTTATAATTTCTCTGATAATAGATTGTCATGTTCAGTGCAGAGAACAAAGAGCAACTCTCACCTCTCCTCCCTTGAATATCAAGTCACCTTATCCTGTGATGTACAAGGCAAAGTAATTGCATCTCAAATGTGTGGTGCATTTTTGTTTAGAAGGTTAGTGCAAAATTGATTTATGAAACAATTTTCCCTGTTTATGTCAGAGAGGCCATTTTCTGGTGAATAATTAGATGTGGGTTTCTTCTGTATGGTGACATACACTTCTGTAAAGCAAGGTAATGTTGCTGCTTTTCATTACATAAAACTCAGAGGAAATCCTGTCTAGTCGCTCATGAGAATTTTTTTTTCCTGTGACATCATTTTAAAGATTGATTCTAGTTGATTTTTGAAGAGTAATTTTTTGAATTGTGTTTACCTGTGCTCACCGTGACGTGCAGCAGCAATGATTTTGTGCTGCTCTGGAGGTTACTTCCCCCTTTTCATCTTGAAATCAATTACTTGTTAATCCGAGATGGACACATATGAGAATACCTGTACCGCATAATTGCACTTGACATGGAAAAAAATTGTCTTCCTGGTCCTCAAACTGCCACCTGGGCTTTCATTTTGGTAGCAGACAGCTCAGGGCAAAAATATTCTCCTGACCTGGTGCCTTTATTTTATCACAGTCATCTATTAATATCAGAGGTAGCCAAGGTTTATGCATGCTGATTGTTTGGGTTTTTTTTCATGTTTTTACATAGAATTTAGGTCATTTTTCAGACTTCGGTACCTAAAATTATACATAAAAATTATTACTTGTTTTTTCTGGGTATCCATTTTAATAATATAAATACTGGATTATATTCAGATGTCCGGTAGATTTAATCTCTTAAATTTGAAATAGTGCTCTGCCTTTTATTATATGTTGAATTGAACTGATTTTTTTTAGGAACTTATAGGGTTTCCAACGACTTTCCTTAGAATATAATTCAAATCTCATCAAGTTTATATAAGAAAAACTGAGTATTAAATGAGCTATTTACTTTTTATAGCCTTATATTTAACCTGGGAATACAGCAGGCGAAAACTTATAGAATATATTTGGTATGTTATGGCATATTAACACTGAATTTAAAAAAAATTAATATATTTATGAATTCGCTACATTAAGTGGATCTCTTTTGAATGTACTGTATAAGAAAGGAGTTATAATTCGTTGAATAAGCTGATGCTGGGAACAATCAGACCAAATTTTTAAGAAACTGTGGTGCTTATATAAATCCATGATTGTTGTTTCAGAAGGCTTTCTTTTTAATTTGTAAGTATTTTAACTTCGCTTCCTTCTTCAGTGTGGATTGGAAAAGTACATTTTTTCAGGGAAAATGATACTCCATTCCCATTTAAGTTTCAACTCTAATTTCAGAATTTGTCTTTCATGTTACTGGAAGTAATCTTGACAATGCTTTAACACAATTGAAACTCATTTTGTCTGTGATGATTTGTTTACTGTTTGTTGGGACAGCAATGAAAGCACTTTTTTCTTCCTACTTCATAGGATTGTAGAATGGTTTGGGTTGGAAGAGACCTTAAAGATCACCTAGTTCCACCCCCCTGCCATGGGCAGGGACACCTTCCGCTAGACCAAGTTGCTCAAAGCCCCATCCAGCCTGGCCTTGAACACTTGCAGGGATGGGCCATCCACAGCTTCTGTGGGCAGCCTGTTCCAGTGCCTCACCACCCTCATGGGGAAGAATTTCTTCCTTATATCTAATCTAAATCTACCCTCTTTCAGTTTAAAGCCATTACCCCTTGTCTTATTACTACATGTGGTGGTAAAAAGTGCCCCTCCAGCTTTCTTGTAGGCCCCCTTTAAGTACTGGAAGGCTGCTATAAGGTCTCCCCGGAACCTTCCCTTCTCCAGGCTGAACAACCCCAACTCTCTCAACCTGTTTTAATAGGAGAGGTGCTCCAGCCCCCTGATCGTCTTCATGGGCATTCTCCAGTTTTAAGTGTTCTAAGAGTGCTCTGTCTTCTCCACCCCGCCCCCCGCCAAGTGCCAAGTGCTTGTAAATAAAGCACATGCCTAAAACATTTGAAGAACTTTTTTTTAAGGTTAGAATTCCTTGGAAGAGAGGAAGAAGATATTTTGCTCCAGAATATTCTGAGTAGCAACACCAGGGATTCTTTTCAGCTGGTTTTATAGTTAAACAGGTTCTGTTATAAAAACACTGTACATATTGGGTTAAATGCCTAGAAATATATTCCTCAGTTGTTGTCTATTAGGCAGAACCTTGTATTGGAATTACTAAAAACTTAGCTTTTCCAAATGCATGGAGAGGAGGGAAGTATGTAGAGTCTGACAAGTATAGGGAATATTAACAGAAATTTCTACTATCAATACGAGGGCTTCTGTAAACCCAGAACACACCTTGAGTATTGTAATCAGCTCTGCAATGGGATGGGCAGCTTAAAACTCTTCAGGCAGATGATTTCTGACAAGGTGTTCCAGAATTTAAACTGCTCTGACCTTCCGCCAAACCCTAGATAACAAAGGCGGATTAGAAATAGTACTAACTGCGGTCATAAAAGTCATCCACCCAGACTGAAATCTTCCTTAAAATAGAAGTTACAGCCTTCTTGGGAGGATCATTCCTAAAGATTAACAGAGCATTTACCACTTGTAGCAAAAAAAAGTGGGTCTAAAATTGGACGGCATCATTTTTTGAAGCAGACATGGCAAGACAGAGATGGAGAGTCGTGGTGGAGGAAAGTGAGGACACCCCCAGCATCTCAGAGGAAATAATTGAGATGAACTTAGTTGGGGGGGAAAAATCACCCTTTTGATGTGAACATTACTAAGAGACCGGCAGGTCCCCACACTGGATGACTCTGGCGAGTGGAGGCTAGACAGATGCAGAACTCTGATTGTATTGATCTGGGTAATAAAAAATTTAGAAAGAATGAGAAAAAGGTCTTCTTTTGTAGGAGCAGAAATGAGCTAGGAAACTGATTGTAGCATAGATTGGTAACTTATTGATCACTGTTCAGGGCAAATGGAAGTAAAATAAAGGACATAGGGAGGGAAAGGCCAGCAGCCACCAAAAAACATAGATGAGCTCTGGTTAACGAATGGGAAAACCTGGATCCAGATGCATAACCTTTTGATCATGCTGTATGGCAGAAATTTAAACAAGAAGCAGAGACAGGAGACTTAATAGTTTTTGAATCTTTTAGTTATGCAAATTCCAGGACAGTCTTTCATTACGGGTTTCCCATCACTCTGTCTTAAGTGGTTGGCCGGTCATTGTCCACTGCAATTTTTTACACACAGGTTAACAGAGAAAACCATGTTGATAAGTAGATGGTTGAGATCAATAGACTTGTGGTGCCATTAACAGACATGTATTATAGCATACAGAGAATTGATTATTTATTCATACATAGAATAGGTTCCAATGGAGTAGACATTTTACAACCTACATGAAAAATCGGCTCAGTGAGATAAAAATATGAATGCTATAACTCCTGTGGGAAGGTTCAGAAAGGGAAGAAAACATAACTTTCTCATGTATTTGCTCATTAAAAAGTGTATTTCCATAACAAATGAAATACCGACAATGCCATGCTGTTCTCAGTTCAGCGTTATTAATAAACTGATAGGCATGGCAGCAGACTGACTTCGGAGTGGAGGAGCCTTGTGGATTGCTCTAGAGCAAGGGTGTCAAACTCATTTTCACCTGGGGCCACATCAGCCTCGCGTTTGCCTTCAAAGAGCCAAATGTAATTTTAGGACTGTATAAATGTACCTACTCCTATATTTATACAGTCCTAAAATTACATTTGGCCCTTTCAAGGCAACTGCGAAGCTGATGTGGCCCCTTGTGAAAACGCATGACACCCCTTCTCTAGAGGATGTTCTAGACACTGTTGTATCCTGGCTTACTCTGACAGAGGCTGCTGAATAGTCTGTACTCCATTCCATCACGCTACTTGCCACCATGTGATAGCAACCAGCACTCATTTCTGATGTTGTTTAGAAATTTACATTGAAAATGGCCCTAATTTGCTAACCTACTAACCTGCAGTGTTGCTCACAAACTAGGAACATCTTACATCTTACTCAGCTAAACTACTGCTTCTGCCTTTGCATTCCTAAATAACAGAGTCCAGTGAATGACAAGTCATACAACCAATGTGTGACTTGGTTTAATGTTCTGAAAATGTAATACTACTTTGCATATGATTTAAAACACAGTGAAAAGGTTGTTATCTTTTCATATATGAGAAAACGGATTTTGTCTTTGCAAATGCTCTGAACCTGCTATAGAACTCCAAATAGAGAATCTGAGCAAGAATTATTTCCAATTGTCTGCAACTACATAAATATATGAGAAAAATCTTGACATAATGAGTATTGGTGAGAAATATTAATTTGTCTCTATCTGTAATGCACTATATATAGTAGTATCAGCTCTTCATATTTTCTGTGAAGTATTTGATTCAATGCAGGCTCAATTTCTCATGCGTTTAGTCCCTTTAGTTTCAATACATCCAGTCTAATTTTTGTACAAGGGTTTTGACTGAGATATGTTCAAATTCCTTACATACATCCTACAGCATTCATTTGCCAGATTCATAGTCTGTAGGGGCTTCTGCTGCACCCTTAATAAGAGAAAGAACCTGAAATCTTACTCACCTTTCCCAAAACTATTTGACATAGTGGTTTAATATACTCCAGGTTTTTCTGAGAACTATAAGAAGATTTTGATGAAATTTCAAAAGTCTACCTCATCCTTCCATTGAATGGCAATCAAATGTATCAGTAGAGAAGAAACAAGTTCTGTAGCTCTGGTATTGAATACCATGTTCCATCAATGACCATGACCTCCGATGGTCCCTTCCAACCTCAACCATTCTATGATCCTATAATTACTTTGGTGAAGTAAATTAAGATGTGTGTGGATATACATTTCACAAGAACACTGTCTTATTTTCATTAATCAAATATGGTTATTTGAGATTCTCATCACTAAAAGGTACAATCAGCCAGAGAAACGTGGCTTTTCTTATGACGTGGGTACCAGACTGAGCTTTGTATTTTTCTGAGCTTTCAGTCATAACTACATATTCAAGGTGTATATTTTATTAGACCTGACATTTTTATGGATTTCTGTACTCATAGGATACATTTTTTTGACCTCTCTTCCTGCGCCTTGACTTCTTGGATTTCTCATATGTCACTCCATCCTTTACAAAAAGATTTCCGAACCACAGTTCAGTTGTTATTGTCCTTCTTATACCTTTCATCTTAGTTTCAGCCATCTCCAACCTTGAATATTCAAATGTGTGTGACTCTTTCTTGTCATGCTTTGAGTAGTATCTCAATTCCTTGAAGGGAGGCAGAATTTTGTCATGGACATCCCATGGGATGGGAATTTTGCTCCCTCTCCCAATACTACACAATTGCTCTAACACTGTGAGGATGATTTACTAACTTTAAAGCAAAATTGTTCTTAATTCTGCAAAACAACTTTAAGTCATCCAGTTCAAAGATCTTTTACTCTTTGACATCTTCATAGATTTTCAGGGATAAATGGGTAAAAACAAAATAGGAAAAGCCTGCAATATCTATGAGCTCTTCATAGGCTTTCATACTATGATTGTTGCTTTCTGACTAAAACAGTAATGTCATGACACATTAAAACACCTCCCTTACACACACACACATTTGCTTAAAAATATTATATCTGCTAGGAACACCTGAAATTGCTATTTTTAGAAAATAAAACATCTTGCTATCTCTTTGAATCCAGAACATGATTTTTTGGTTAACCTGCTGCTTGTGTCCACATTTGTATTCGGTCGGGCCAGAGTTACCACTAATGCTTCTCTGTAGCAATGAGTTATCCATATAACTGAATAAGTTTATGGCCTGAGTTAAGTTTTTCTTGTTTCTTTTTTCTTTTTCCTGCAGGATATAGAATGCTTAACATAGGTCAGATAACAGTTTATGACAGCTTTTACACAAAGTTTCATTTATGAAAGTGTGAATGTATGAAAGCACTCATGTTTTTTCTTTCCCCTCTGAATCTTCACACTTAAATCTAGATTTATCTGCATATAAATATATAGAACATTTTCTGTAATTGGTCTCCTAGCAGAGGAGATGAGTTGTCAGTAGGTAATAATATACTTAACATTTAAATAATTCTTTCATATGTACTATTAGAAAGGATTTTACAAATACGGTTCCAGAAATGACCCCTTTACAGCTAGAGAAAGAAGAGAAATATTAATTGATTTGTTAAGAGCTAAGCAATGGATAAAAGCAGGATCAAACACAGGATACTAAGATAAAATTCTTGTGTGTTTTATGTCAACAAGAAGTTTGCTGTTCACTTTTACAGAGCAACAATTTTATCCCAATTGTCCTACCTTCTTATCTGTTGGACAGCATAGCCTAGCACTCATTGCATTTACCTGCACTTGGGATAACTGGCCTGACATAGGGTGTTAACTCTTAATATAACACTTTGATTTAAATTTTTATCCTGCTATGGACTTCCATGCTCATGGGTGAGATCCCTCTCACTTCAACTACCTGAAATTAGAAACTTAAGCTTAAACTAGTTTTTTTACCTTCTTTGTTTTCAGTGAAAAAAAAAGAAAAAAAGAGAGGCAACTCCAGAATATGCTTGATTCCATCTCTCTGAAGACAAAAATGAATTATCAGTTTAAGCTGGCCCTGCTGTCAGAAGCAGCAGTCCTGGGGTCTTGCCCTCTTTTCATGGATTCATCACAAAGTGTGAGATGAGCTGTGTGGTGAGTGAATCTGAGTTAAAACTAACTTGGGAGGAAAATGGCCAGTTTTCAGCCACATCAGCTCCCTGAAACAATTTGCCAAACAGTTGTACAAATGTTGATATCAGCACAGGAGGAAAATCTGTGCAGGACTGGGAATAAGGGAGTGCAGGACTGCTTTCTTTCCCTGGTAACACCAGGTTAAAAGATCTGTTGAACTCTAGTCTCAGCCAGCTACCATATTAAATAAGATTAATCTTGCCTAGAGTTTATGTGTAATCAGCGCTACCTGGCATTAACCTTATTGGCTGAAATAGTGTGATATCAGTACAACAATGAGGCTTTTCTTAAAAGCCACCTCCTTGAAGGAATCTGACATGGTCAAATAACAATTAGAGAAATACTGTTATTGGAAGTGGAAATGCTGAGTTCTCTGTTTATTTGAAACATCTTACACACGAAGAGGTTGTTCGCTTCCAGATATTATAATTATTAAAATTTTAAGAAATATAAAATTGAAAAAGACTGAACAGGTTCACCACATCCTCTAATTTTATATTTGATATAGTTACAATTCTCTTAGATACTTATTTATTTTAGTGAGAAGGCAAGCCCAAAAGGATTAAACCTTGCCTGCAGCTTTGTTTTTGTGCAAAAGTCAATTATGGCTGGCTAAATATCCCTGAGGTAAACATGTGTGAGGTTGATAATGTGGTTAGAATAGCAACAGCAGTTGTAAAGGAAACACTGATGTTCATGGAGTGAACACATTCCATATTGCTATCATGCAAAAAATTACAGACACTTCCAGTCCGGGAGCATCAATCAATTTTTGTTAACTTTCAGGACTTTTTCTTCCTGATAGAGCTAATATTACATCTATATATTATATGTGCTGCATCTGTAAATTTCATTCCATTAATTTAAGGAATCCTTCTGTATGAAAGATGTGATTTAAAAAACTATGTTATTTACAAGGTGCCACCGTATTGACTGTAGAATGGGTCAAATTCTGCCATCCTTAATAAGGAAAATATTGACTAATGGCTTAAGTAAATATTATCTGAATGCAATGAATGTTTATGTCTCTTGTATTAAGTATTCAGGGGAGCAGAAACTGCTTCATAGCTTTTCCTCCTATGAGTACACTTAACCAGCCATGCTCACTCTTACTATTTCCCTCTATGTTTTACCAATCAAAATGATGCAGCTTCAACAGGCAGTGCTACAAACATCATATATCATGACATTATGCAACCTCATAGCAGAATGATTCACTTGGGAACTGCAACTTCCTCACAATTAGAGAAAGGAACTAAAAGGATGTTCCCACAGGGTAGCTGAGCGCTTTAACCACCAGCACTGGATAAAGTGAGGCAGGAGCCGCAGTACAACTGCCTTCCAACTGTATTTTGGAGAAAAGACTGACTTTACTTCAGGAGAAGGTAAAGGTACCATAATATGCAGTCAGAGAGAGAAAGAACAGCATTCCTTATTCCCTAGAGAGACATGAGGCTTAGCACACCTCTGCAACGCCTGCTCTCTTGGAGCGACTCCTGACTAGGATGCTGACCTAACAAATCCCTGCGTGGCACTGCAGGCTCTTGCCATGCATCGTTTAGGACCCTATTGCCAAACTTCGGTCTGTAGCTTTCTATGTGGGGTAGAGCACCTAATGCCTTTGTCCCTCTAGTCTTCTCAATGTATTTTGTTGCTTGTGCTATACGATGGAAATGGTTTTATCTCTGGGGATGTTGGAAGCAGACAACTGCAAGACACTTAACTATTGGCATGAGCCATGGGTAAAATACTCACATATTGGCACATAGCAAAAAGGTGGAGAAGAAACTTGAATTTTAGAATTTTTGTGGATGTATTATACCTATTTTATTGAAATGTCTGGCCAGGAAAACAACCAGTAAAAGTAACAGGGATAGATAATTTTACAACAGATGCTATTTTTATTTCTCGACAATCTGTGAAATACCATCCTTCAGGAAACAACCTGATTGCCACCGGCCGGGAGAGGATTCATTACCTCTGTCTTCTTAAGGTATTTTGCATTTATTTAACAGACTGTTAAATACTACTAGGTGGTAGTTTTCCTTGATCTTCCGTTTGCTTTCCTCTCTACTCTGCCATTCCAGCAATGGTTATGGTAACCAAAAAGAAAAGATGACCAGCATGAAAAGATATTTGGCCACATGTGTTGATCTCACTGCGTATGGGAAATAGTAAGTTCCCTCTCAAGTATGCTCTTAATGTCTCTACTCATTCAAAAATAATAGGCAAGATAGCAACAAAAATTTAAAGGCACAGATATTTTAAGTTATTCAGGTGCAAAATCCCTGTAGAATTATTTCAATGAGAAGTAAGCACTAAAGTGCTTTTGAAGGT
This sequence comes from Pampusana beccarii, assembly GCA_013399365.1. Taxonomy (NCBI): domain Eukaryota; kingdom Metazoa; phylum Chordata; class Aves; order Columbiformes; family Columbidae; genus Pampusana; species Pampusana beccarii. The sequence continues at coordinate 188,503 of VWYH01001681.1, read as the reverse complement.
CTAGGCTATAGAGTTTCATTTTCTACTAAATTACACTATTGTACCTCTATTGGCACTAGACACTATTGTACTTCTATTGGCAGCAGTACATTTTAACTATTTATTGGAGTACAAAAGACCAATTTATCAATTTTCCTCTGGTCTGGCATTATTCATGTTATGGTGGAATATATTTATAGCTATTGATTCAAAGCTGTTTCCATTCCATGGCCAAACATGGTGAGCACAGGACAATGAATATCAAAGTACTCTCAACTAATTTTGAGATGTAAGAGCATAGAGTTAAAATTTCCATCAGTGGAAGAAAGTTGAATGCATTGGACTCTGAATTGAATTATAAAGGTGGAATAAACATCATATAGCATTATGAAAGATTACATTTGGAGAAGTTTAAGACTACAAAATCAAGAACATAAATGTTGAGAAATACTAGAAGCTGCCTTAACTTCGCAATCTTAATATGCAAGTGTCTTTAATTTGAAGATCTCTTTTTTTTTTTTTTTTTCCTATTCCCTGTCTAATTTGACACCCTGAATGATTTGTACCCACAAGCAGTAATTTGATATTCACTTTAGTTTTCTTTGTTTGTGATATGGTTCTTCCTTTTGTTTCCTTTCTAAAATTCAAACCTAACCCTAAATGTAGAAATACTGACCTTGTCGTTATCTTTTTGATGGTACTTTTGCCTAGAGTCCTAGTGTTTCTTGGCTGTTTATCGATTTAACTTCAGTGTGTCCCTGTGTTAAAGGATGTTGTTATCCCTGTTTTACAGATGGAGGAACTAAAGTGAAAGAAGACTATTGGCAAGATTCCCAAACATGCTTAAAACTAGGTGGGGTGTTTTTTATGGTTTGTATTCATAATATGATTTTCACAATTTGTTTTCATAATTTGTGTAAGCTGGTAGCAAAGATCCCATGGACTATGAGGAGTAACCACGAGTGCTTAACTTATCTATAAAACAGATTCCATAGGCCATGTGGGGACCGTAAATTGAGGAGCACACAGTCACCTAGGGGGAGTCTGATTTAAGGGACTGTACACTGACAGTGTAACACAGAAACTCCATAGCAGAACTAAGAATAAAACTTAACTCTTGAAAGTAATGCATGCAGTATTATATTTCTTCCTTGGCATTCCTTGTCGCACTCACTACACAGATTTCAGCTTCTGTGGTGAGTGGTGTAAGACTGATTCAGTCTGCAGCCCCAGCTTGTCCTCTGACCCGGTGGAGGGTGAAGGTGCCATCGGTGGGAAAAAGTGATAAATTTTTCTTTGTATGCAATTATTTACAATTCTTTGTAATATGTCAATGTAATATCAGGTATTTTTAAAAACTAACTGTAATTCGTGTGGAATTGTTTTGTCCGAAACGGGCAACATGTGCAGTGTCAGGGCTCTTCGAACTACAGCAAGAAGACAGTGTGCAGATGGCAGCAACAGACTCTCGCCATGTCACTGAGGCTGGTAGGGGGTGATCTTCATCCTTAACAGTGGGCTTCATAGCTAATATTTAATAATAAGGCAATGCTTGTACCTTTTCTAACTTGGTTATTTCAGGGTGTCCTTATCTATCTTAGCCACTTTGTCCTCAACAGTAAAATGAAAACCCAGGTGTCATCCCACACAAGCTCTGCTTAAAATATGAGATATCAGTCTTGATAATACCTTTATTTCACTACTGATTTTTTTTTGATGAAATACAATGCACTTAAAAGATCATACTTGGATTGTTGCATTTAAATACTCTCAATACAAATCCCTAAATGAAAAGGTCCACAAACTGAAAAGAATTCCAGTATCTTGCCTTTGCTTGCTCTAATTTCATAGATTATAAAATCAAACCATTTTTGTAAAAACTCTTTCTTGTCCGTGAAAATACTTCGTTTTTTCCATTTTGACAAATGTTTCCATTTTGACAAATGTTAATTCAGGGTGTTCAAAGTGATCTGTACATAGGTTAACTCCTTTTGGGAAGTTAATGCTGAGCTACACTCATAATAGGTGTTCCAGCTCTCTCATGTTATCTGATATGGATATGAAAACACATTGCATCTTCTGTCCTTATATGCTAGGAGAACTGATGATCACTGATAAATACGTAGATATTGAACCTTGAGTGGAATTAGAACATTTCTGCTAGAAGCACGAAAGAAAGACTCGTGTTTTTCGTGCAAGTACGCATAATAAGGATATATTTTTTTTCTTCCCCCAGATGTCTGTGCCTCTAACATACCATAAGGGATGAGCTGCCATTTCAACAACCTAGGGGGTTGCTTTTAGAAGCAGTTGCCCTTGGTGAAGAATATATTTGTGAAGGATCTGAATGACCTTGTACTTTCGAGCCAGGCTGGTGCTATTAGTATGTGATTTTGCTGAGAAACTCCTGAAGAGGCAGTTATATTGTCTGTCACCGCAAGTACAACAGACATTGCACAAAAATAATACAAGTGGTATAATACTTGCTGTATCATTGCATTAAAAATGCAGAGATTTTTACACTTTACTGATACCATAAGGTTTCAAACACACAAATAGTTTTTTTTTCGTGCTCTCTTTCATTCAAAATAGCAGCACATGTGTGAATGCTGACCTACAGCCACAGCAGGTGTTCCAGGTTTCCTTGAAAACACAAAACCTTGGTATCTGTCCTTTTTCAGTTTGTGGTCTCCTTAAATCACTGACCTATTAGCTGTGGAGGAGTATGTAGAAAAATAAGGAAAAAATGAGGATCTCGATTTTGTCCCTAAAATGTAGAACACTCTTGAAATCCTGAAGTCAAGGGGCAGAGGATGTTATTTCTCACCCAAATATACAAGTGGTAGGTTCCTACTGACTCATTGCTTGTCATGCATCAGAAGCAGCAGTGACCTAAAGAATGTAGGCTTTCAGAAAAACAAGGAAGGGGGGTAACGCGCTTCTCAGAGGGTAGTTTTAGGCACAACAAAACTGGAGCTGGAGTTTTTTTGCTATATGCTTCCACATTTAAAAAAAAAAAAAAAAAAAAAAAAAAAAAAAATTAAAAAAAACAATTAAAATAAAAAAAAANAAAAAAAAAGAACAAAAAAAAGAACATGAAAAAAACCAAGCCAAACCAAAAAAACAACACTAAGTCCTAAATATTCAGAAAGACTTTAATACAATGGGTATTAATTTTGTTAAGGAGCAGACTATGAAAGGCATAAACTCACATGAGATTTTATTCAATAAAATTTGGGATTGTCCCCCTTTCTACAACACATCTGTTATGGACAGGAGCAGGAGCCCAGAGCAGAAAGAACCATTCCCTGATCAAATAGGAGAAGTATGTAGTATTAGAAGCGGTCATTTGCATTGTAAGACAGTGGTCCTCAACTAATTTGTATATATCTCATTAAAAAAAAAAACATACATCTAAGCTAAAGCAAAAAAAAATTGAAAATAAAAATCACAAACAAACAAACCAAACCTGTGCAAATGTCTGCAAGTTTCATCTCTATTCAGTTCGATTTCATTTTGATTTGCTGTTCATTCTGCATGCTCTCAGGATGAGCTCTCGCGCTGGCTAGGCTCCTGTTTCAGCTGACGTGTGTGCGTGCCTGCCTGCCTCGAAGGTCTAACCTCGTGCCCATCCAAGTGATATCTGAATGCCCTTCTGACACTGTGGTGGGAATTTCTCCTTCCCAGATCTTGCTTCTTTACAACACTCGAAACAGAGGACTTATTTTTTCGATTCTTAAAGTCCTGTGCACCAAAGCATTTACTGTTTTGTGTAGGGGAAAATAAAACCCTAAAAAGCTACAAGAAACAATCGCCTCACCTTTTATATATATATAAAGAGAACTTTCCATTGGCTTTCTATTGGCAGATGGGGACATAAGCTACAATTAAAGTGCAGAAGTGCCTTTTGGCATTCCTGTTATCATTTACATCCTGGGCTTCCAGGGTTCCTGCATTATTAAAGCCTATAGAATGTGATCCTACAGGGTGCTGCTACTTTGGCCTTGATCTACCAATGCACTTAAGCATATTGGTGGGATATGTTCACCAATAGCTCTTATATGGCACCGCGCTAGACTTTCTGTAATTATGAGCTGTAATTGACAGGGTAACAGAAGAATGTGAAGAAGCAGTTAGAACTCAGGAACACCCCAGCAGCAGGGAACAAAAGCCTTCAGGGTTTTTTTTTAAAAACAATCAAAGAGTTGTTTTGAAGGTTGCACTACAGTATAGTCCAAAATCTTCAAGGATGAGGAATAGCTCTTGTGAAAGGAAACAAATTTTTAAGTGGAATTTGCTTATTTATTTTTCAATGTTAATGGCTTTCGGTTTTCTGTTATTGTAGGCTGCTTTTCTGAGTTGGATCAAGTGGTTTGCATAGCAAGGTAAGTGTCATTCTCCTCCTTTTACTTTGGCACAGAGAGCTGAGATGACTTGACCAAGCTCACTTAACAGATCACAGCATACCCAAGCTTTGAATCCTCAAGACAGGCGAGTGAATAATGGCTCTTGTGTGACAAACGTGCTGTAAAAGAAAGGAGCGTTCAGTGACTCATTTTATAGGGGACCCAAACTAACAAGCATTTGTTGAATGATACCACAGATAGGCTGGTGCTTGAGCAGGTACCGAGGTAAATTTAATGGTTTAGGAGACAGATGTGTTAAGCATATATATACTCATATATTACTATACTATATATATAGTAACAAATTTATACTATTTGTATGTACTATTGTATATTGCATGTTGTGCTATTTATTTGCAAACATATATGTAGTGTTTAGATTCTGTGGAAATCCTCAATGAGCAGCAGCTGGCTGGGAATTCACAAGATGTTTGTGCCTACCTCTGGTTTGAAGCACTGTTTTTTGAGCTTTTTGAGGAGCACGATTTTAGTTAATTTAGTATGTTAGAAAAGTTTACTAACCACTTGTAAAGCAATCACTTAAATTTAACTAAATACTTCTGATATAAAAACCTAGTGTGTTAGAATATTGCTTGAAGACTGTGCTTCAGTGCTTTATAATTGGCAGACGTTCTTAATTTTCCCGCACCAGCCAGTCCCAGGGGACTTTTAGTGTGAAAGAAATTTGGGGTTGCAGTATCTCTACTAATCCTTTCTGTGATGGGCAAGAATCTAAAAAGCAGTGATTCATTTACCTTTTTGTTTCTCCTGTGAATAGAGCTGGTCACTAGTATTTAAATGTATTTTAAAAAATTAAAGTGCTGCTTTTATCTAAAGCAAAATGAAAAATATTTCAGCTTGTGATGAGAAAAAAAGTGGTGAGTGGGATTGACTTGGTCTCTGGGTGGAGTTAGCAATGCACAACAGATAAAACAAGTGCTCTAATCATGCTCCTGCTGCTATTGCAGGCTATGCTTCCCTCACTATCTTCTGTAATATTAAAGCTGTTCTATTCTGCATATATAGATTTATATTAGGCTTCAGAGAGAAAGACTGATTGAGTAGAGAAAGGATGGGCAGTTGTACGTATGTCACATGCTGTATGAATGCCTTCACTTTGGCTGAATACTCAAAACCCCAGACTCAAATCCCTTTTTTGAATATTCAAAAATGAAAGAAGGAAAAGTTGCTCCAGACCTCAGGGAGTAAGATTTTTTAGGTTGCGCAGAGACAAAAACAGAGGAGGGAGAAAAGAAGAATGGCACCAGGAAAAGGAAAGCAAAGCAAAATATAATGAATAGCAAGACAAAGGAAGCAGAGGAGATATGTAGATCTTTATTGAAGGATGGGTTTTTTTTTTCTCCCTCTTTTTCACTCCATGATCCCCCATGTTTCCCTCCTCTCTCTCTTGTGATGTGGTTATTTCCTCGTATGTTTTCGTCACGATGTGGCAACCAGAGAAGGACCTTTCTAGATGAGTTTACTTGTTCTGCATGTTTAACACAAGAAATACTCCTATATCTTCTCCTGGTTAAAGTGGTAAACCAATCTGTGCTTGTTCAGTTGTACTGAACCCCATGCTTTTTGGTTTGTGGTTATGTACTCTCAGACCCTAACATCTGACAGAAAGCAAGGACAAGGACTGAAGCAACTTTATTTCTCTTTTACCTGTCATTTGTGGGTTCAATTCTTAACATTCATATTCCATTAATATTGTAGTTTCTGGACTGAATGAATATGAAATCTAATCTGTGTTCTCCAGAGGAAATCACTGTAACACTTGAACATGCTACTGTTGAAGGGATTTAGGTCAAATATTGATTTATTTTTTTTCCAGTATGCCAGTATCAATCAGTGTATTTTAATTTAATTCAAAATATGAGGAACTGAGAGTTCATGGGAACTAGAGTTATACTGAGATGGACTTCATTTTCTCAGGGCTGGTGTCTCTCAGTCTACTGACACAGTGAAGAACAGTGATAACTCAGTATGTTAAGAAACAGCTAGGCTGGGTTGAGGTAGTCCGTATATACACTCATTCTGATGAAACTGAGAAGCAATCTGTTAACTGAAGTCCCTCCAGAGGAGTCTGAGTGAAGTGCCCTTCGCTGAGTAGTGGTACAGCCAGAGGGACTGGGTTGGGGTGGTAGAACCGATGGAGGGGAACTGATTAAGTAGTGTATTATCATGGTGTATACTGAAACAAAGGTATATGTCAGAAATGCCTAATCTAGAATATTTATTGGAATGAGCCTCAGAAAATAGATGGGCCATGGAAAACTCCAGTTGTTCATAGAGAATTAAAGCAGAGAATGTTGCCGAAGGTGTACTCCTGTCCAGACATTTCACACTCTGGTAGAACTTCTGGGTTCACAGAAGTGAGAGACTCCTCTGGAAAAAGAGCTGAATGATGATGGCTTCAGTGTATTTGCTATTGAGATTTCTGGATAGTACAGGAAGAATGTTAGAGAGGTGTGAGAATAGACGTCATTAATTAGCTTACAGGGGAGAAATTAGGAAATATTCTCCAAAATTGTAGATACCCAGTTTTGAAAGTTTTGGGCCATTATCTTAGATACAATGGTTTGCTCTGAAAGAGGTGAAAGAAAACTTTGTGTTGGTTCACATATCTCCGTGAACTGGTGTATTTGTTGTTTTTGTAATGAAAACTTTTTCTAGGGTCCAATGTTGTGCTGTATCATCAGTGTAGGGATTCTAATAATCCTGGCAGCAGATTGATTTTCAATAAGTAGAGTTCAGATTATGAAATCCCTTCTCTTGTTAATGAACACCTGCTCCTGCAAACAGATTTGTTGAGATGAGCAGAATTATTTGAGAGAGTGCTGACTAATTTTGGTGAGACCTCCCCAGTCCTGGCCCACTTTGGGAAATTAGATTTAGTTGTGTTTGAAAAGGAATGGAACCAAAATAAAGTACAGGGAGGGGAAGAAATCTCAGTGGTTCCTATGGATGTGCCTTCGTAGTAGGTTAAATCCACATTCTTGTCTGAGGTTTACTTCGAATCACCCCCTGCTATTCACATCCCCTCAAATCCTTCCATGCCTATCCATTGTATATTGACATATTTACTTAGAGCTACAGGATAAAGTCTATGCTGTGCTTTAAGAACGGTTCTAGCCGCTCACTTTGCAGTGAGCATGTGAGTGAAACTCATTTTGTTTCCCCAATTCTTTTCTATATCTGAAAATTTCTGACCTTTTCCCTTCTGCACCAGAAACTACATGTGTGTTTGTGTATGGTTACCATTTAAATCCTAATTTCAGATGCTTTGCCTCATGTCTGATGAGCGGAATCTCTCAGCCCAGAAATTAAAAAAAGGAAAAAAAAAGAAAAATCTCTTCGAGGTTGGTGATTGCTGATCTGAGCCTGTTAAGTCAGTCATCATGATATAAACAAGTAGAGCATGTGAATGACTCTGCCCGCCTCTGAAGACAGAAATTGGTCTCCGCACTAGGTCCACATAAGCACATCTTGAAGTGTCTTATCTGTGCTACTTAATTTAGAAAGCTGAGTTGGAAGCCTGAATTCCCAAGTGGAATATCCAGAAGGAGATGGGCAGCAAATGAGCCAGAAGGGGAAAAAAAAAAAAAGAGTGAAAGGGGGACAGGAGAAAAAAGGCTTCATGAGTAAAGGTAATTGTTGCCACTTACTCTCATACAGCATTTCATAAAGAAGTGTTTTGAGTTGTCCTCTGGACCCTCCACTGACTCTTGTACAGGAAGCCAAGATTCTGAACTGAGGAATGTAGACACATGGGCAAAATTTGCCACTATGCATCCTGTCATGGACTTCAAGACACCTCTGAAGAGGCCAGCACACTCTTCAGTAGCAACTCCTCTATTGAGTCATGACCCTGAAATGGTTCTTGCAGCACAGATTAATCTGTTGTTGCAAGGAGAAGAGAAGCTGCTCTCAAACTCCGGCCCAAAGAGAAGCCACATAACACACATTTCTTTCCTCCCACTGACATCCTACTGGTCACTGACTCTTATGGTCTGCTAATCTGATAAACTAAACTAGAGCAAAGTGTCCTTTCAGTGCATGCATTCAGCTCTGGAGTTACTGCATGACTCACTGTAACTTCACATAGACCTGTCCTGCTCTCTTATCCTGGTATTTTTGTTTTATCCCTGTGTAGTCTTAATGCAAAGCCTAGTGTCACGCTAATGTCCGCCTTTAGTGAGACAACACAAATGCATTTGAGTGGTAAAGGGTTTTCCATTTATTTCTGGACAAAAGAAAGAGGGGTTGGTATAAATTCTGAAAACCACAGCGAGGCAAGGCTGGCGGGTGGCCACCCACCGAGAGTTTGCACAATCTCTCCTTACTGTTCCATGTACCCTCATCCACAAACACTGGGGCTGCTCTCTTTCAGGCCAAGGTCTGGGGTCAATGCCGGTGAGGCCCATAGCAGGAGAAGGAAGAAGAAATAGACCTGATGACCTGGAAGTTCAGCTGGGCAAGATGCTGAGGACCTGCAGGAGCTGAATCTATGGGATAAAGAAGCAACAGAGTCAAAGTCACAGACCAGTAAATGGCTGCCACTGTCTTTGTGACTGTTACTGAAGAAACAACAGCAAGAAAGGGAACTTTTCCCAGGTAGCAATCAATATAGTAAGTGCTAGAAAAAACTATTGTACTGATGTATTGTTGGTCAGAGCTGCAGGGAGCTGCTAGGACCTTTCCCTGTGACTGCAATTCATCCTCTGCCATGTATGATGCAAGACTAATTTGCACATGTGAAAAGTATAAGAGTGGAAGTGAAAGTTTACTCCAGCTGCATCTGAACTGATTGTGAAGCTTGTTACCTATTTCCCTTACATTTTCCCGTTCATAAATATATTATCTGGGCAGACTCTTATTCTGTTATGCCAACAATACCATTGCTGCACTGTCCCAGGCACTGCAAAAATACCAGATATTGTACTAAATGAAAATGTCTCTTGATGTTTGTCGTACTTCATATCCCTCTGGTTTTCAGCTATAGCTGAGAGAGGAAGGAGATTTATTTTGTTGCTCACAATTTCTTAATCTCTTAATTCAGGACCTTATTCATCTATGTACAAATTTTCCTCTCTTTCATTTGGCTATTGGTGCTTGATAACATGTTTTTATTAAAATTAAAAACAAGGTCCTTGGTTGAAAGAGGTTTCCAGCAATTCCAGTACCTACCAGTCCTGTGTATTTGGTGGCAAGCTGCTGAGTAAGCAGCCATGAAATTTTCCTCTCTCTCTCATGTGGATCACCAGTTTTCTAATGGGAGTTTGTAAAAATAGCCCTTACTTCAGACTTGATCTGATTTCCCTGCTGTGCCACCTTTTCCTCTTTCTTCTTCAACTCACCTCCAATCATTCCTTCCTCAGAGTTTTATTCCATTTGCTTTGTGAGGTGTTGGCCAGTCACAGTCTTTCAACGTACCTTTTCTGTCTCTCATATGGTCTTCTACATTTAACTAGCTGGTCCTTATTAGCTGACTGCTTAAAGCAATTGTTAGGTAGTATCTGGTAAGTTTCTTGCACTGTTGCTGCATGGTTTTACCTTAACTGTTTAGTCAGATCATATCCCCACAATTCAAGAATAGGTGACTCAGTTTTTTATTTCCGGTCATTTGACCTTGCCCATTACTGAAAGACACAGGAGGTCATTCTACATTAGGTTCATATGAGCACACATTTTGGCATAGGCATTACACAATTTAGTCCCTGAATCAGGAATCTAAGCTTCCAAAGTGTAATTGGAGCCTCCAGAACAACCAAGGATCTGGAAAAAGGAGAATGTGAAGGATAAATGAGTTGGAAAAATAGGAGAGGGGAGAAGCTCGGTTGTCACATGCTTCTGAACAGCACTCCACACTGAAGAGTCTGAATCGCCCTCTGAAGGCTTGACTGACTATTCCAAAAAAGCTTCTACATTGGCACTCAGCTTAGATGCACAAGGTTTCTGTGAATACCTGCTCACTTCCCTTCTGCCCCTTGTGCCCCTTTAATAGGGAGAAAATTGATTCCCCGTTTCTGAACAAAGGTCTGTAGCCAGGAGAGAGCATGATTTCCCTGGCTGAGTAACAGCTGGGGAAAAATGAATAGACCATATGCCAGAGAGCAGCCGCCAGAACATTGGGACAAAGCTGTGGAGCACTGCCAAGCCTCGCAGCCAAAGCCACGGCAGCCAGGGTATGGGGAGACTGCTCAGAAACACACTGACAGGGACCCTGTGCTGAGCTGCTTCCAGGGGCTGCAGTGTATAAATCCTGAATGCAAGAAGGAAAACGACTTGTTTTCAGAAAGCTCTTTGGACAAGAAAGTTATTTACCCAAGCAATGTTGAACATCCTTGTTAAAACTTTCCTAGTTGCCGCAGGCTTTCTTTTTTTCACCTGCTTGATCGTTCTCAGAAAAGCCTAGACAGCTGCAGAATTTTATTTAAGGGAGTCAGTAGCTCCTGCTTGCTTTATTCTGGCTTTTCTGCCCTTACTCCTCTTTGTCCAGAAGCCAGTTGATTTCTGTTTGTCCTGTGGCCTAGGCTCAGTGGCAGGATGGGGTCTGCTCAGGCGAACGCTGTGAACATCTCTAACAGTTCTGCAGCCTCGGCAAGAGGAGCTTAGTTTGTGAAGACTTTTATGCAACAGAAATTGATCTGCAGCATGTTCACTCTGAAACTTTTTTACCTCCTACCTGTAAACTGATTATATATGCCAGTCTGTTCCAGGCCCACAGAGGACACCCTTAGTGGTGACGTATAATTTTATTAGAGGTGGACTGGAGACCAGAAGCTAATGAACTTTGTGAGCTTTGGGAAAGAAATATGGTCAGAGCAGCAGCAGCCCTCAGGCTAAAAAAGGAGACTCAGACCTGGACATGAATTGTAACCCCATGAGCTGTAGGACACAGCCAATTTTTTTTTTTTGGTATGAAGTATCACTGTGAGCTGGGATGGTTGGGAGCCACTGGCCCATTCTATACCTTGTGGTAAGTCTGTATGGGGTGTTACACACCCACTCAGTCTTACTCTGTGCAGATGTAAGTCAATGACCAATTTAATAAGTGGGGAAACAAAACAGAAACTTGATTAAGTTTTGGTTTTAAACAAATTGAAGTTTTGAAGTAGGGCAATTCTTTACAGAAAGAATCTACAGATGTTATTAATACCCACACTTCAAGTTTCTAGTAAGAATCACATTCATTGTAGTCCTAATTAGATTTCTTTAAACTGCCAGGTCTCTTCTGAAACTTTGTACTTTAAAACAGAGTACCTGCTTAAAGACACTTGAGCAAAAATAGTGAAACTGTTCACATTAATCGATTGCGACTGATTTAAGTGAAACCTAGTTGCCTACATTGCTGATACTTATTTGTCTAACAAACCTAAATGAAAGCAATTGGGATAAAAATCCTTATGCAGCATTTTACACCTTGTTGGTTATTCCTCTGTAATTAGTCATTTTAGATTCCAGATATCCAGTCCAGTGTAACTTCTCATATATTGGCTTATAATGTTTAAAGAGAAAAATAAATGAGAATATACTTCTGTAATGGCAGTGATATCTACCAAATTTCCTTTTAAATATGCACAACAAAATGGATTGTTAAAAATAATTCCCTGAGGATGGTGCCTCTTTTGTCAGTTTTCTACCAGAGTGCATCCTGCACTCTGACAGAAAATTGCTCATTAATCTCCAAGGAATGACCAGTTTTTCAAAATAGTCACTCAACTATGCTGCCACTGTTAATTTTTTAAGCATTATGGGTGCCATTAATTGCTTGATGTGGTTGGTAATAACAGTAATCCTTTTTGAGTGGGACATTAACTCCAAAACAAGTCATTAGCTTTTGTCCACATACTGTAATTAACACTTACCTTCCAGGAGGTAAACATCGTGACTTCACAGAAATTGCAAAGGCCACTGTGTCACTGGAGATTTGGCATCTCTTATTAATATTTATATTTACTCTTAAGATGTTATGGTGGGGTGACTTTTTGGGTGATCACTGTTCTATTAGCAACCACTTGCATTTGAAACACTAGACATAGTAAAGGTAAGGGATCTCATCTGCACTTTCAGCCTGGGAAATTTTTTCCCTTCTTTTTTCCCCAGGCTGGTCACCTGGCAGGAACTCATTGAGCCGTCTTTTGGAGCAGAACAGAGATAGTTACTCCAGTCTGTAAAAGGGAGATGAAGGATTCGCTGGGGTGGAAAAGACAAGAAAGAATATATTTTCCTATCTCATACACAGCATATATTGTATTTGCAATCTCTGCACATGTCCTCTGCATGTCATCCCAGTGGGTGTTGGAATGAGAGGTGAAGAAAGAAGGAGCAGCTGAGCATCATGGAACAGAAGAACCTGCCAGAACTGGAGCTGCTTAGATATGAGTTTTGTCAAGAAAAGTCGTATCTTTGTTTTAGCTTTAAGGGAGACATGGAGGGATTTGATTTCAACGTCTGTTCCTCGCTTTGGTACTTGGTAAAAGGTGCAGAATTAAGGGTGGCTGTGTGTATATGCACTATGGAGCTCAAAATCTCTTTGGTGGTGTCAGTTTTTCCCTCAAGCTACTTTTATATGGCTCTGATGTCAGCAAGGTCGCTTCTAATTCATCATGGTATAATGTTAGACTCAGTTCATTTGATTTTGCAGCCTGGGACCAAACCCAGTGTGTTGAAGTACACATACATGGGCAGAAAGGCGAAAGGGTATAAAATGTATTTGGCTTTATATTTAAGAAAACAGTTATTTCATTGGTCTGTGTTAAAAACAAACAACAACAAAACCACAAAAAACAACAGTAAAAACAAAACAACAAACAACCCAAACAAATCTAGCCTGCAAGATAAACCTCTAGTAAGTCTATTTAGCTGAGATATTTAAAAGCACTACATGATTTAAGATATATGGTCTCCCTGAAAACCTAGAAAGTTTGTGCTTCTAGGCTACTAAAGCACATTTGATATGCCTGTTTATATTGGATTCTTTATATTGGATTCACTGGTAGCTTAGCTGAAATTGAAGGAGCGCTTTGGTATATCATTCCTCCAGGACTAAAATGTCAGCTACTGACACAGCCTCAAATTTTTTCTGTTTCTGGAATGTGCTTTTTCAGAACATTGCTTGGTGGTATCAAAGGGCACTTCCCAGTGGCAGCTTCTGCTGGTTGAGAAATTAGTAACGTGGAGATGCTCATAAGTGTTGCCTGCTTTGCTCAGAGATAGTAAACACTCAAGTAAAATTACATGTAGGTAACACTCCCTGCAGACGCTCCAAGGAAGGCATTGGAATTTCTTAACCTTGCAGCAGATATGCAACTTACTTTAGCACATCTTGCTTATCTAACTATTCTTTATCTAGTTATACCCATACTCTGGCCTACAGGTATTTTTATTTTATTTTATTTTTAATTCACCCCCCAAATTTGCCTAATACCATGGAGTGTGTAGAAAAGGCTGGTGTTAAGTCTCAGTACAAGTGCTTTAGCCATGAGGTTGTTTATGTAATATTCTTTGAGTGATGCTCTTGTTTAGCAGTGCTTTATACTCTCTGTATACTTGGAAGTATTACAGAATTTCCACTCTCCCTTTTTAATACCTTTAACCTCTTCCGGGTTTTGGGCATCTCACATTATTTTAACTCTTAGTTTTCCAGGCTGTATTGTTTTCATTGTTGTTTAAAAATATATTGAATCATAAAAATGGCAGAGGTGGAGAATGCTAACACCTGAGCCAATACAACAAAGTATTTTTCATTTAGATTAGAAGGATTTTGGACTTCAGACTTCATTTATCCTTTTTTTTTTTTTTAAAGGATTTTGATTACTGATACTATTTTTCGTAATAGCCATTCTGACTTGCATATATGTGCCACGCACTATGCGTTATAGTGGAAGAGATTTAAACCATATGTAATTAAGGCCATGCAACCAAATGTAACAGGGTTTGGTAAAGGCTTATATTAAGTAGATGGCTGTCCCAAGAAGACTATTTTCACATGGTGATAATGAGTATTGACTACCGTTATTGAATATTAGGGCAGAGTTAAAGTTGTTGGCTATAAAGTTAATATAAAGATTAAAACTACGTAGATACACCTTTGCAATGAAAAGTCATTTATCTGCATTAGTGTGTGTGTTTTGTCAGGGAAGTGCTCAGCTCTCTAAATAGAATCTTAATGGGATCATTTTGAAGTTGTTTGACTGGAGCTCATGAAAAGGGGTTTTGTTTATTTTATGGATTTAGATACAATTTCTTTAAAATAGTATTTTTATAAGTGGGCCAGTAGATCATACTAAACCATAAGAGAAATATTAGTTTCCTTGATTGTTTGTTTGTTCTGGAAGAGACATAAATTGGACTTACTGTCTTTGGTGGTTGAATTTGATTTTTCAGGAGGATGCAGCTTGCAGAATGGGCAATGAGGGTATTTGGTAAGATATGCAATTTATCTTTTTTTAGAAATGTGTTGGGAAAGAGTTTGAAGAAAAAAAAAGGAAAACAATTCAGCATTCAAGTTGAGAAAACCTGAGTGGACTTTGTGAAAGCGGGTAGACAAGATTTCTTTGGACATGATGGAAGGTATCAAACCAAGCTTTTCTCATCCAGTTCCCCTGTCTTCAGTTTTAGAGAAGCTGAGGAAATGTAAGGACAATGATAATTTTCCAATTTTCCTACTTAGATCTAAGGAGCTTTCACATGTAGCAGAACCTCTAGGTTACTTTCTTATTCTCCAAGTGAGCAGATAACGTACATAACTTGTGTTTTGGCTTGGGAGTTGGTTTTCCTCCTCTTTAAGAGTAGTCAGCATTAGCAAGTGACATGAAGGTAGGAGGTTTTTGGTGCAGCAGCACTGGCAGCATGAGGAACATCAGCCTGTGTGGAACTCGTGATGGGATAATTGCAGAACCATTGTAATTCAAGATTTCGGTAGCCTGAAGTGCAAATCTATCAAGACCAGACTATTCCAAGTGCACAAGGAAGACAAAACGGGACAGCAAGGTTTTTAGGACTTTGGTAGAGCATAGCTTGTGGTGAGAGGCTAGAGAGAATAGTCTGCTTCATTAGGTCAGCTTGATTAAATAAGTTGCGTCAGGAGTATTCATGCTGCCATAGGAAAGCTGAATAAACAGCGTAGGTGCAGTTTCCTGTAGAAGTGGAGAGCTGTGCGACTGAGGGCTGTGGGTTTGATGGGAGAGCTGAGGCTGTTGCAGAGCACTCCCTGGAAATCCCCGTCTGTAGGGTTTGATAGTTCGTCTGATCTAGTGGCAGCTCAGAACCACCTCCATCACTTTTCAGGATTTGTTTTGCACCAGCTAGGTTGAAATGTCTGACATGTTAGAACATGAGCTCAGCGATGCAGAGTGTTCCCGAGTCTGTCTTGATACAAGAAAGCACCTGCCCATGTGTTCGGATCTCGCTGGAGTTAAATTTTGAATTCAGGTTTAAAATTAGACACATACCTAGACTTGTTGCTGGAGAAGAATGAACTTAAGTGTTTTCTGAATTGGGGCCCAGAAGTAATAAAGAAGATCTTTTATGGTTTTAGTTCTTTTAAAATTCCCTGTTCCTGCCTTTCCCTTTCATTCTGAGAGCAGGGGTGGTGGTGCAGCCACCACATCGCGCACCTCTGTCGCCCTGAACCAAATGCTGAAGTGAAACGCTGAAATGAGCAGGGGGGTGGCTCACTCCTTTCTAACCCCTGACTATAGCATTTAGGGTGGTAATATTGTTTAAGCCTAATGTGTCACAACGAAATATTTCCATTGTTATCCAGTGGAGCCCCTGTAACAAGGCCACGGTGACTGAGGTTATAATGAGGAACTGTAAGATTTCGATGGCAAAAGGTATTCATTGCTAGTCCATGACCTCATGATGAAATCATTACAATGCAGTCAGAAATATTAAGGTATTATGGGAAAACTATTTCACAGCGTGTCTATAAGGACCTTTTTGATGGTGCCATTGTGAAGCCATTACAATGTACGGTTATGATGGCAAAACGGTTTCAATGAAACCCTATTATGGTTTCAAAACAGATTAAATGGTGCCAGTGGAAGTTATCCATCCTTCTGAAACCTAAAGGAATTAAACAGACCTCTTTCTCTAAACCAAAACAAGGGCAAATTAGATGTATGACTTACACTTGATCAGAAGGAGAGAAATTAAGATCTCTTGTGAACAGTCAACTACAATTTCTGCTGGAGTTATCTAGGAGGAAAATAATGGTTACTGAGTTTCTAGGATCTTCTTTAATTCAGTAAATAAATTGAAACACCATCTTCACACAACAGTTTACTTTAAATAGCATTTTTCTGGATCCTCCTTGCTCTATTACGAAGTAGTGTCTTGCAGTTTCTCACGGTTGTAGTGTTTCTGACTCTCATTTTCTCTGATTAGGGTATCTGTGGCTTACCTCAAAAATAAATTAAAATTTCACTGCCACTTCCAGTCTAGGATTTTGAGTGACATCTGAGGCTGTCAAAGTAAATAGTATATTTCAAAACGGAATAAAAATCCCCCTACCTAAGACTGACATCTCATCAGTAAGATGGTTACAATCTATCTGGTTTAAAATCTAGCCTGATCTAATCACCTACTCTGTCACTGGTGCTGGAAGGGAATAAAATTTGAAATTTTTCTTGAGTAATGCAACCTCACTATGGGATAATTAGAGAAATATGCCTCTGAAATGTCTTTGGGTTTTCCAGGTAGAACATCCAAATTTTTTTTTATCAGTGCTGTTTCATTTTCAATGAATAACTACACAATTGTTGTTCAAAAAGTTCAGTTAGAGAAGGTCTGATAGCTCAGGGACTTGGATGTGGTACTCCATGGTGATTGTGGTGTTTGAGGCCCAACTGGCCAGTCAGGAGGGGAATGGGCCACAAGAACAGAAAGCCTATCCCAAGGACAATAACGCATTTATTGGGATGAAAGATTTCCACTAAATATTCCAGGTTTCACAAATCTGCATTTTTTCTGACTCTACACTAAAAAAAAAAAAAAAAAAAAAGTTGGAAAATGTTTCCATGAGCTGTAGTTAATCTAAGTGTTAAATGTGCTGGAGTATTGTTATGGGTTATGAAACCTACAGTCTTAAAGGGGAATTTCAAAACCAATTACTTAAGTGGGGGCTCTATTTACCCTCTTCACTCAATGTGCATGTAAAACAATCTGGCAGAGGCCTTTCTTTTCATTATCAAACCACAGCGTCAGGTGTGAAACATTGTGAATAGTAATTGGTGTGTCCTTCTTGATCTGGCATCCATGTTTTGTAAGACATCTTGAAGTATAATCATTGAAGTCTTTTAATGCATTTTTGTCTGTGAAGACTACCGCTTCTGAGGACACATTTTTGGATAGAAGGGCCAGGATTCTCTTTAACTTCTGAAGAATCCCATCCATTTGCAAAAACTAGGGTAGGCAGCAAAGCCTTGAACAAGAGGTTTCTTACTGAAAAGCAATATCTTAGTGGTTTACACAAGTTTGAATTACACCTTTGGCATGTCTTTTGCACAGACCTTAAATGGATGCTCTCTGTTCTTTTTTGGAACACATGCCATTTCTGTATAGTGACAGCAACAGAAAGTTAGATTAGCAAATGAAAAATGAGCTGTGTATTTCTCATTTCAGATAAACTAGAAATTATAGATTTTAAAAATGATTTTGGTATTAAAAACCATTACCCAACTATCAGTTCATCAGTCAAATGAATATCGTCAAATACGCTAAAGGATGTATTTTGTCTTCTGATATGTTGCATACCAGGAATAAATAAGCTCATCCAAATTAGGTAAGAAAAGACTCTGTACAATACCATAGAAACATGTCGTCTCCCAACATCAAGTGTCTCAAATTCTGAGCTACTGATTCTTTTCAACTTTTTAAGAAGTTCAAAACCTATTTGGCATCCTTGGAACAATACCATCAATCTCTGTTATCTCTGGTAATGAAGAGGTTATCCTGGAAAATGGTATAAATCTGATATCACAGATAGTGTGGAGCATATTGCAGAGAGAGACCTCTGAATCACAGAAACACAGAATCACAGAATGGTTGGGGTTGGAAGGGACCTCTGGGGATCACCTAGTCCAACGCCCCTGCTAAAGCAGATTCACCTAGAGCAGGTTGCACAGGATTGCGCCCAGGCGGGTTTTTAATATCTCCAGAGGAGACTCCACAACAGACAGAACAAGTCTCCATACTGCCACCTTAGCTCTGCCATTGATAGAACTGAACCTGAGCTGGTAATTCTTTCTGGACTCGTGATTCCTGATGATTAATTGGATATCCGTATCACAGTTCTGCTGAGGTATGTGGAGGGTGGGAGTACTTCCTCAGGCACTGGTCAGCGAAGTCTGCTTGTGTGCAGTCATGCCACGCAACATCCAAGATAATGCAAAAGACCGAGTGCAGCAAAACATGGGATGGACTGTCCTGGTCACATCTCCAGGTCATGCTGCTATAGACAGGTCATAGTCCTTGCCTGATAACAGATAGCTGCAAAGATGTATTTCAAGTACTTTGTCCTCCTCACCCTCTATGAGCAATACACTTAGAGTTGCAGCACTTGCCAGGGGAGTGAAGTCTTAGCTTCAGTTTTAGCTTGGATGAGAGAATCCACATCCCGTATCTCTTTCTGCCTCTGAAGAATGCCATGTAGCACAGTGCAGAATCTGTGTGGTCTCTCCATGCTCTTCCACTGGGCTGCTCAGTTGGTTTGCAGCTGGCAGGGCTTGTGAGTTGCTGACCAGGGGATGAGAGGGGACGTGGACATCAGGCCTTAGATGTCGTCTGCCTGTAGACTGCAAGTGATGGAGATGCATTTTCTCATGTTTCATGCTTCTGTGGTCGGTCAATACATCACTACTCTTTTTTCATTGCATCCGGCTGATGGGCTAATGACAGAAATTATTGTCATTAGTCTTTTACATTTTGTTCTGCTTTTTTTATTATTCCAGGGTCATCCATCACTCCTTGTCCTCTTCTGCTTCAATGGTGACTGCTATCTTTGTTTAATCAGTAGATTTAATGACCACGATCCTCCTTTTTTTTCTCTCTAGAAGTCATTAATGAAAGTATTATATAGTATCTATCTTATTAAATAAATTTACCTCTAGTGAATTCTGCTATTTCTCTTTCTCTGTTGGCTTGGTAAAATTCTCTTTCAAATGAACCTGGAAGAAAATGCAGATGAAGTGAAATCACTGTGTTGACCAACTTTATAGACTTCACAGCAATCCGTACATATTTCAATTTGAAGAACAATTTTCGACATGATACTGAAATCTATATCTGTTACATGACTGCCTCTTCTTTGCTTGAAAACAAGAACATTGCATTTATTTTTTGTTGTAATTATTACTTTGTTGGTGAGTTAATGGACTACTGTCTTGATACTCGGTTTGACCATTGTAATTTGAGCAGTGTTTTTAGATGACAAGTAAGATAAATGTAGCTTGTGATTTCTTTAAAAAGAAAAGGGTTGTTTAGAGTGTGGGGATAGAGCGAGACAGAGATTGCTATACAATGTAAGAAATCACTAACTCAAGTTTCTGAAGGAATTACTAATCTCTCTATTTTATGGATCAGTTCTTAAAGCTGATATAATTTAGTACACTTTACAGCAATATCTGTTACACTAAACATCATAGGCATACATTACTATCTGATGAAACTTCAGACATTCGAGGTTTCCGAAGACTTGAGTCTTTGGTATCTTTTTCATAATTATTGTTACTTAGGAATAACTTTAGGAAGCTGTTTGTTGTTTTTTTTTTTTTCTGTCTATCTCTAGAATGTGGGCTGGATACACTTTCCTTTCCTCGGTGGACCACAGATTTCTTCCAATTTAGACATCTGAGTTTCTGCTGAGGCGTGCAAAGGGATGGTGACTGTCCCCATCTTGTTGTAACACACAGGGTCGGGATGAATAATATACCGATGAATTAGGAGGCATGCTGGGACACTGCAGTTTAAGACATGCTTTATCCATATACGTAGAAAGTTTAAAGATTTATTTAATGGATGGTGTGCATTATGAAATCTCTTTGTATTATTCTTACTTGCTTTGCTATAAAGTTAGCACATGAATAACTTGCTCAATGACAGCCAGCATTCAAAGCTGCCATTTGGGGCTTATCTGCAATAGATTTTTTTGTTTGTTTGTTTTGGTTTGGTTTCCCAGTAAGAGCTGCTAAATGTAAATGTAAAAGTGAAACAAAAAAGTAGGTTGTAGCTTGCAGCAAACACATGGGGAGCATCTAACCTTTACGAACGTGGAAGGGACCTTCAGCCAATTGGCAACTGGCTGGCAAAAAGTCAAATTCTTTAGTGAACAGAAATCTTTATCAATTTGAGAAGTGTCTTTAGAGAAAGTGGCAACGTTGCGTTAATGTTATCAGTAGCCTTTAAGAAAGAGAAGTAGGATACACTGGATTGTTGGAGTCTCAGTCATTCATCCCTTACATGATACACATCACACGATACACAACTTTCACATCAAACACATCTTAGAGTCATATCCTGATCTGACATGAATCGAATGTTTTCCTGACCATATTGCACATATTTTCCTGACCATATTGCACTCTTAAAAATAATCATTCTAAATACATTTGCAATTTAAATTATCAAGGACAGCTAAAAACTTTTTGGTTATACACTCCTCCCGAGTGCTTTGTACTTTTGCTATAGCAATGATTCAGAAACACACCTCTAACACTCAATTTACATTGTAAAAAAATTCTTTAAATGCATAAACATTTTCTCTTACTACATCATGGTAATGCTACAGTTTACTTTAGCTCATTCTTCTCTGAATATTTGTTTGTGTAGAGGACAGCTTGATTATAGAGATGTTTCACAAAGTTCTTAATTCATACAGCAGTTGTATAAGGGTATTTCCTTTCCAATTTCCCGACCTCTTTTCTCTTCCCAAAGGATGAAGAGGGTGCCCTCCAGGAAACCAGGGCAGCAAATACCCTGTTAGAGAACTGACTTCTGTACAAACTCTTTGAAAGAATCTGTCAAACAGAAAATGCAGGATCCGTATCTGCATTACACATTCAGAACAACTTGGTTTAGATAACAAAAATGAGAAACACAAAGTAGGTATTTTAAAATATATACTGAACAAAGCTGAGACCACATAAAACTAGTGAAACATTTTCAAAAAGGTGCCTATCAGAATTGTAGAAGTATAAATGAATAGAGTGCTCTTAAATCTTTCTTATTATTATTACTACTGCTACTGCTGCTATTATCAGTCGCTGTTCTAGGCAATGCTTTATCTGTTCAGTACACACAAAGATAAGTTCGGTCCTGAAGAGCTAATGATTTGAACTACTCTCTGGAAGAACACAGGAAAAAAAAATAATCTAGATTTTAGCAATACTTTCATGTAGTTCTAAAGTTGCTGCTTATGTTCATCATGGCAGAAATCAGCTTACTAAGAGGGAAAGTGGCAGTAAGGGCATGAGGGAGGGTGTTCCATATCTGGGCAGTGTGGAAAACTGCAGTCGAAAGCGAAGACAGGCAGTAGGCTCTCAAAACTGACAGGTCTGTGTGCACATGTACTAAAGGACTGAGGTGAAGGTCTGTCATATCAGCAGGGCCAGAATTAAAAAGAAGCATACCACCTTTTGGAGGAGGAAAATATGTCAGTGTTTATAGGGGGAAAGACTGCTAATGTTCTAGGTGGGCTGGCAGAGATGACAAGGATGCCAGAAATACCAAAGGTGGAGGTAATTCTAAGTACCATTAATGGATAGGAGTTGAATTTGATTAGGAAGAGGAGTGACATGATTTGGATGTTGCTTTTCCATGACAGATCCAGAAGAAAGAAGCAGAAAATTAGAGTTGGACTAGAAAATCATTTGAAGTCCCTTCCAACTGAACTGAACTGGACCTATTCTATTCTATTCTATTCTATTCTATTCTATTCTATTCTATTCTCCCATCCTATGCTGTAGATCAAGGTCTTATCAGGGAGAAGGATTTAGGGAATTGGAAATGTACTGGAAAGATGCACAAGCTCCAGGTTAAAATATTAAATGTCAGCTATTAGCAAGTACTCAGGGAAAACTGTCAAAGAGAGAAGCTGCTGGTCAGAACAGGGCACAGGATGCAGAAGTGACCTGTGACTCAGCAGCACAGAGTGACCAGAGCAATATGTGCCAAGGGGTGAAACAGCCAGTGGAAATCAATGCTCCAAGGACATGAGGACCACTGTCAATAGGATGGGGTTAATGGACTAGCACATATCTACAGTGGCTGAGGCACAGGTTTTGCAGAGTGTCATTACATCATTTTGGCACAGTCCAGTCCAAAGAAAGATTGGATTTTCTTTGATTTCTAAATTGTGGGCCTTACCATTAGTTAAGAGGTTTTTTATTAAAAGGGGATAAGATATTTACATATTCCTTTTTTTTGTCCCTGCACATGCACCAAAATCCACAGTTGTGGATCTCTTCCTCACCTGTTTTGTCCCTAAATGATAAAAAGCTTGAATGTTTATTTTTTATGGAAGTGTGTATATGATTTCTATCATGTCTGTTCATCATATTTTCTATATCTTTAGTAGGTACAACTTTTCATGGCATTATTTCTTCCATGTAGTGCAAGTGCACTTAATCCTCAGAGGAATTTTAGATTAGTCAGATAATTTACTTTGTTCATGAAGAAACAAAATGATGTTTGTATAAAAGTTCACAAACAGGGTGAAAGCTTTATTTTTTAACAGAGAAAGTGAACTTTTCATACGGATTTCAGCAAATAGTTTCACCTCAATTCTTTCAGGCATATAGTGATTCTTGTGTTGCATAAATGACGGAATTATTGGCTTCCCCACCATGCCTTAGCTGGTATCCTGTGGTTCTTTGCGTTTGATTCATGCTAGGAATCTCCAAATATAATCACGGTAGCCAAGTTTCAAGCAAAACAGGTGATTTTTTTCCAGTTAGAGTGCTTTGCTTGGCTATTATAGAATGAAAAAGTGTAATGAAAAAAGCAAAACGCTTTTGTATACACCGCTGAGTTAGAAATACTGTGAGGCTGTTGCTGCCTGGGATGAGAACTTTCAAATCATAAGTCACATTCCTTTAGTGGGGCATGGACATTTGTTAAATCAAACATGACGAATATTAAAATACCTTTACAATCCATGTTAATGAAACCCTTTATCTGTGAGCTTTCTGGAATATCACAAACTACAGGTAGGATTTCTTCCTAATTTTCCCAAGTGCTGCAGTAAAATCTGAAATGTCAGGGGCAATTACTTGCAGGTTTGGCCTCTTCTTATGCCTGCTCTTCTTGAAAAATCTAAAAAAAAAAAAAAAAAAAATCCAATCTGAAAACTATGGAAACTGAAGAGATGTTTCTCACTCTCGCAGTTGAATTCTTCCCTTTACAAACTGTTTTGATACATTTCTATCACATAATTCCTTCTTCATCTCTCTTACAAGCTGAAGTATTGTTAGAGAAGTTCTCCATTCCCTAACAAATATTTTGTTTAAAATGTCCTCCTATGAAAGACTTCCCATATGGTGACCTTTCTGTTGCCCTATGCTCTTATAGGCCTCACCTAAACTTCCTTGGGATGACCAGTACTGGGTCTCGTGATCAAAATGTGGGAAGACCAAGCATCGACACAGTGGCTTTATGATGTTTCCTGTTTTGCTTGCTACTAATTCACCTTTTTAATAGCAGCTTCTTCATCTGATGACTGGTGGCTACTGGGCTTCCATTTTCAGAGAACTGTCCCAATTTCTTCTCATAAAATGTGATATTTCACTGAGGAACTTGTTACTGTAGCATAGTACAGATACCACAAATTTACATTAATTTAAAAAAATAATTAAACAAATTCATGAAGGAAAAAATACATCAATGGTTATTAAATAATGCAGAGGGAAAGTTGCTGGTTCAAGGAGATTCAGCGTCACAGATTGTCAGGAGCTGAGAAAGGGCCATTAACTGACTTTTCACACCTCTCAAATTTTGCTATTGGCATTGGTCAGGCAAAATATTAGGCTAGATGGACCAGACTCAGAAAGGTCATTCTTATGCCATGTTCCAGAGCAGCAGTAGCTTAGTTAATATATAGACCACCAAGACAGTCGTGCTGTTTTTCCCATGCTGATGATTTTGTGTTTGTCGGTGTTGCAGTTCAGCTGACATCCCACTTGCTGAAGACTGGAGACCATTTGAAAGCCTCTCCTGTAAGGTTAGTGAATGTATCATCATCCTGAAACTTTGTCACTGTCAACTGGCATTTACATGTGTATTGAGCAGTGCAGCCTCTGTCATAGCTCCCTGGGAGACTATCTTAGTAAAATTCCTCCATTGTTTTATTCCTGATCATTTTTCACCGTTATTTCAAAAATAATTTATATATACAAGGAGTTTCCACTGTAATGTGTGGCAGTTTAGTTTCTTTAAGAGTCTCTACAAATGGACATCTTCAGGTCTTTTTGTATCGTCTTGTTCCATTTGCTTGTTACTCCTTGAAAGAAGCTGAATTAATTTGTGAGACATGATTCCTAGAACAAAAGTCAATTAGGCACTTACCCATTGTATTTGAACACATGTTCTAATTCTACGATTTCTTCCTGGTGTAGCCACTTTACCTAACATGAAAATGGGTATGAACAGTTCCCAGTTCCCCCGAGATATCTAAAAAGATTGGCAATATGTTTTGGTGCCAAAGCTAAGGTAAATATCAAATTACTACTCACAATACCCAGGTTGTTAAGAAGGTGTGAATGAGCACAGTCTGGACTGGTCTGTTCTGGGATTCCGTTTGCTGACTCTTGAAGCAGTTCTTTAGCATATTCCCCCTGAAGAGAAGGGCTGCAAAATGGAAAACTTTTGTGTAATGAGCAGTAATATAAACCATTAATTTAACTTATCTGTTATGGTCTTGTCTTCTTTTACCTCATCTTGACACCTGGATCACCACTGGGTGACCCTTGGCAAGCTTTCTACTTCTGTGTTGGGAAAGAGTTGTTTTTTCATACTCTTTATGCCTTTAAGATGTTACATCCTTAATCTTTTTTGCTTTCCTTAAGGCTGTTCTATACTTACATTTCTAGTTTATTCTATTCCCTATTTTCCTGCTTTGGACAAAGCTGCTAGTTACAGCAGGCTGTCTTCTAATCACCCTTCTGTGATATGTACCTGTGTGTGGCTGAGGGAAAGAGACTTTTAGAATCTTCTTGCTGTGTAGTGTGCTTTCACTGTGATGTCTTAAAACAGTCTCCTTTCTTGTTTATAAGTATTNTCTTTATTTCTATGCAATTCCCTATTTCTAATTTCAGTGCTGTTAGACCGGGCCTGGTTCTTTTTTCTTTTTCACTCTTAGAAGGATGATGAAGTTCACCCCAGTATCACAGAACAATTCTTTGGCAATGACTTCCTAAACCGAGTCTCATGCCTTATCCGGGATCACACCAAGCTTTGTGTCTTTTTTTCTAGCAAGTAGTGACCGAAATGTCAGTCCCCGTCAGTGTTTAATCAGGTGGCTAGTGCAAAGTCTGCCTCAGAGAATGAGGACAGAAAACAACCTCTGGGCTGGTTCGTTGCCTAAACAGTGGCTACACAAGGAATGGCTCTGTTGGGGTGTGCGGTTGGCCTGGTTATGTGAAAACAAGTTGGAGGGTGGTCCAATGGTGGTTGCCTTAATGGCTGCAACTATCTTATTTCCTCTGCCAACTGTGGACTGATATTGTTCAGCAGTCCTTATGCCAGCCCTGCACGTGATGTACTACATGAATGTGATGCATATGATGAACACTGAAACCACATTTACAAGGTGCATTTAGTTCAAGAGATCTAAGCTATTCATCCTTGCTGTAGAGGTAAGCCTCTTTGTCCTTGGGGCCTGCAAATCTGGTGCTTCCGGCTGTGGCCCTTGATGAAATGTAGTTCCTTACCACTGTAGAATAGTAGCAGTTTTTAACTGTAGAGGATATTGTGACTTTTTTCCTCAGAAATCTGTTCTTGGATTGTCCCCTGGCTTGGATTATTCCCTGGTACCCAAGAAGTATGACTTTTTATGAGCCTGTGAGTTTCCTGGACCAGGGAACATCTTTTATGCATAATTGGACATCACTTAATAAGCATCATCGTAAATACATTAATATCGTAACACCCTCTACTCCATCCTTTTGACCTTACCGACATCATGCATATTTATTCTTTCTGCTGATACAAACATTAACCTTCTACCTTGCATTAGATTCACATATTCATTCACTACTTGAGAAAACAGAGAGGGAGGGAGGAAGGGAGGGCTGCAGTGTGAAGGAGGGAGTGATGGAGGAAGAGAGGGGCTTTTAGCATTCTGTAGCTGAGCTGCCTGATGTAATGTGTGAGAGGATATAGGTGCCACTAATGTGCAAAGAGCTTGAAGAATGACCAGACAGTGCCAAGCCCACAGCACATGTTGTCAGGAGGGCTAACAGTATAATAAATCAACCTGTCTAGTGTCAAGGGTCAGGTAGTTTGATGTTCAAAGCTGTTTGGCCAGCCTGATCCAGCCAGGCATATTCATTTCCAAGCCACTAGCACTATTATGACAGTAGAATCATCTTAAAGCGGTGCCTGCCCTGTGGTGCTTTGGGCTTTAAGTCAAGATCCCAAAGGGGAAAGTATCTGGAAGAAGGGAGTAAAGTGCTGCTTAGTTTCAGGTCTTATGCTTCTACTGTAATTATTTTTCCTAATCAGTACTGAGAAGAGCATGGAAAACTGCTTGACAGATAAGGTTTTCCTGTTCTTTCTGGGTAGGACAGTGATGCTTAACCTCTTCCAGCTGAGTGAGCCATACGGGCTCATAGGGGCAGGTAGGGACAACAGGATCTTCCCCCTTCTGTTCACGTGACCATATACATACTTAAAAAAAATGTCCCATTTTGAGTAAGTGGAGGGTACAAAGCAAAACATGAATAAGTGTTCCACTCTAAGCACAGCTACTGTACATTTTGGCAGTCGGGTCACTTCCTTATAGATCTCATTCCTGCTGTGCTTTTTACCTCCATTCTGTGATGTTTAGATGGGCTGGAGGGAAGACAACCTGCTGCTGGCCGTGCTGAGCTAGAATCACCTTCCCATACATATCTTTTCTTAACCCGGAGTTTGTAGGGCTGGATAGGTACATGGAAGCTGCAGTAGGCATCGCAGGCCAGTCCGAAACTTCCCATGTTGAGGAGCTTTAATTAGCCTCGCTAGTTGGGAATATTCAGGGAGAAAGGTTAAGGCAGCAAATCAGGCTAATTACAGGCTGGAGATCCCAGGAGTTCAGATCAAGTGATCTTCCCTGGCCCTCATCTCTGAGAAAGACGCTGTTAATATCGCGCTGTCCCTGCCGGTGCTGCAGGGCTGCTGGTTTTCACACCAGGCACGCAATGAGTTCCCAAAGGGCTGTGCTGCCCTGGGTCCCCACGAGGCAGGTCAAGCCACAAACCTGAGTGAGCTGTGTCACGAATTAGAATTGCCCCTCGGTGCTTTTGGGCGGCAATACCAGTAGGACCCAGGTCTCCACCAGAGCACTCGCAGATCCGCAGTCTATAAACCCATACAGCCATGTCCAGGGGTCTTTGGGGTCCTACACCACACCCCAACTTCTCTCTCAGCAACTTCATAAACAATCACCTCTTCACTGCTGTTTCCCATTGCTGTGAAAGTTCTCTCGCACCTTTCCCCCCTTCCCAGCTGGTGTTTGTTGCAGGCTATCCTGTCAGCATACTGATATTTCTGGTGTTATATAAATTAGTGCCCAAAATATTAGAATTAAAATGTCATGGGTGAAGTTGCGCTAAAGCAGGCAGCTGTGGTACTGAAACATCCAACTGTCAGAAGCAAATTGACGTGAGTACAAATGATGTGGAGCAAAAAGGCTAGCACACATTTTACATAGCAAGTAATTCTGCAGCCTAAAACAAGTCTTAGATGAGCAGGTATGTGAGAGACTTAAGGAACCCCACCAGATACAGTATGGAGGCAGTTTCAGTGGGAATCTGGCTTGGTCCAAATAGAAAAAAAAAACCCTACACAACAACCCCAAACAAAAACCCAAAAGCAAAACAATTTCCAACTCCAAAATGAAAGACCACTCCACCAAACCTATAAAACCATTAAGTTTAAACAGTGTGTAGAGGAAAGATTCAGCAGGAGAGGCTTCATTGAGTAGTAGACTGGGAATTGGAATAGTTTGCTTCATGGAGTTTTTTTTCAGAGATTGGTAAACTCTCATGTTTGAGAGTTGATTTTGTTCAGAGGAACAGCTATGGTTATAAGTCATAATTGTATGTGGTTCTTTAATAATTTCATACATTCCAAGTGGACTTTATTTCCACTGGGCTTTACAGTGATTTTTCTCCCTAGAAAATTACTCTGCTCACTTAGCCCTCACAAATACATGGGTTATGTTTTTCTCAAACTAGAGAAAGTCTCATTGATTTTGGTTTTTCTTGATATACTTAAATCCTGTGAAGGACTTTTGGAAATTAACATCAAAAGTTGTTAAATTACTGGACTGGCAACAGCACTGGAATCTCTTACTCAGGCACTATGCAATGAAGTCAGCTCTTAGCAGCAACTTTCCACAGGTGCAGAGACCATGATAATTCTTGATGCCTATATAAATGGCTTTGAGAAATGTATAAGAAGTCATTTGCGTAAATAAGCAACTCAAGTCATTATCAGCAGAGTGCCTAACTGGAGTATTAAAACGCAAGACAAAAGATATAAACCAGATTTGATCAATTCATGCCTATAAGTATATGGCTAAGATTTAAAATACAAAAAATGTTTTTTCATATTGTAACGTCAAAGACACTGACAATGTTAAATGCTTCTGAAAAATCTCACCTCTGTATTCCAGTAGGAACCTTTGTGAAGATGAGTCATTAGAACAGGGACTATCATGCGCTCAGCAGTAGTTTTAGGCAGTGCAATAATAAAAATAGAACAACAGAGTGTAAAACCAGAGCAAGGCAACAAACAGTGAAGACAGAGGGCAGAAAGGACCACTCGATGTAAAAATGACATATATTCTTTGGTTCTAGCAGTTAAATCAGTACTCTTGATAGCAGTGTTGAATTGTGTGTTATCAAGCTAGACCAGCCAGAGAGCAAAAGTTTCATCTCAGAGACTGAAGGGGAAAACTATGAATTAGAATGGGGGGAGCAAATATAAGGAAAGAAAATGTCCAAAGTGTGACATACTGTTTCTGCCAGTGAGCTAACCGAGGAGACATTTCGTAAGGTTTTTGCCCTTCCGATGCTTTTATGGTTTGAAATATAAGGTTGTCGCTGTGTGATATGTTGTCTTTGGCAGCAAAGCTGGCTTGGAAGGTCCCAAGATCCATGACCAATTTACTGCCCCATCAGATACGTTAGTAAAGGCTTGCGGTTGTGTGTGCCAAACTGGGAAACTCAGTCTGAAGTCACAATAACCGTTCAAATCTACCCAGTACTAAAAATAAAACCATTTTGGAAGGTGGGGTAACATGGGTATGAGACATGAGCTTTGTTGCTGAAGTACAATACTGTATCTAGCAACAAGAAGAGAGTTGTGCAATGTTCCATGTGAATAATGCCACTTGTGTAGCTGTGTTCATGGTATTTGACAGGACTAACCTCACACATCCTGATATTAATGGACTTATTTCCATAATCTAGTAAGAGTAAGCTGTATGCATAGGCAAAATGTAGCTACTATAACCAGTTTGTACTTGGTGAGTAAGGAATTATCTCCAATAAAAACATTTCTCCCTGTTGATTCATCTCATGTCAGGTTGCTGTTAATTTCAGAGAATTAAAATGATTTCTTGTTTATTTCTACGTACATGTATATATATATAAAAAAATCCGATGAATGCTTGCTGTTTCACTAACTTAGATTTTAACTGCCCTTTTTAAAAAAAAAAATTAAAAAGTGCATGTTCAGCCTGGTACAGAACAATACTTAAATGTTGCGGGAGATGGGAACTTTTAATTTCCAAAATATTCTGGATTATTACTATAGCTAGTCTAATAATGCAGTATTTAGAATAACCTAGTAATAGCTGTTTCCCTATGCAGTTTGTGTTTGTCTAAGCTGTACGTACTTAAATTATTGTAAAGTAGAATATGACTGCTTGTTAATCACGTGTAGCACATTACTATCGGAACTTGTTATGTTTCATAGTGCTGTGGGTGTGGGTAGTATATTCTGGACCTACAAGAAGGAAGTGATTGACATCAACCAACCTGAAGCATGAACTCTGCAGTAACTTGTATACCATCAGACAGAAAAACACAAGGATCTTCTGGACTTTGCAACAGTGAAGAAAAAGAATAAAGCCACTGTAAGAATTTTTTTAAATGCATTGGAGAGATTTCCTCTGCAATATTTTAACGGTCTTATGAATTCCTTGATAATTTTATTTAAATATTTTAGTGCAATTCGTTTGAGTTTGTTTTTCTTGTTCCTAATCCTTTTAAGATCAGGTGTTGAGCAGTGTGGATAATTGAAGATTAGTGACTGACTGCTAGTCTTAATGCACTGAGTTATAATGAGGCATCTGCAATGTTTTTCCAGTGTGTAACAACCAGTTGACCCTGCAGACTGTGCAAAGACCCTGCTAATGCAAAGCAGAACTGTGCATTTGGTGGCCATCAACAGCTGTGTGGGGGTGGTATTTTACCTACTGTATGTAAAGATAAAATGTTTTTCAGTTCCTCTGCAATCTTTGTTTATGGAATTATTCAGAGGGCTCTTTTCCTGAGCAGCCTGCTGCTGTGTGTTTTGTGACACGTTCCAAATGGAATTCTCTGTGTGGTTTAATCCAGTGTACAAGTATTTTTGTTGCCGAGAGGTTTACAGCAAAGCAAGTCACCTGTGTGCTTTCTACCCATCCTGGGGAAGGGGCAGGATGGGGATTATAGGGTTTTCCTGCCCTCCTTTCAACATGTTGTTTTGTCCCATGAGGAAAGTGCCTCAGTTTCCCACAGGGAACTGTCCCAGCGTGGGAGGAAAAGGGACATCTGTATCCTCACACGCCTCAAGAGTGTGCACCGGTCTGGAGAAGTGACCAGCTCTGCCCTTCAAACTGCAATGGTGTCCAACCTTGTCTGCTGCACAGATCTCCTGTTCGCTGGCTGATCTTGAGGTGGCCTTGCTGAAAGAACTCCCTGCCATTTCGAAATGAGAAAAATCTACCTAAAACAGTAGGAAGCAGATGTGCGCCTCTGCTTGAAGGTCAGTGCTTGACCTAAAGATCTCAGAAGTCTCTTGAAACAGATGGTGTGGAGTTCCCGGACGTGAATCTGCAGCTCCTGAGGCACCGTGGTGATGCTCAGTCCCAGCACCCTGCAGGGTCAGTGTTTGGGGCCGCAGGACCTGGGCGGGCGGTTGTGCCTCATGGGGTGGTCACCAGGCTGGGCTGCCTGAGTTCCATGAAGAGCAGGCCGAACAGAAGTGTGTCTGGAGTCCTGTTTGTCCAGAGTTTGGGGAAATGAGTCGTGGCCAGACCCTCCTCCTGGAGACAAGTGTCTATTACTTCTCTTTGATAGAATTCAGCTGGGCTTACCCTTGAGATTAGGAAAACAGAAACAACTATAAGAATAAATGTTAAAGGATGGCAAGTTGCAAAGGTTGGTAGAGATTTTGAGAGATTAAGCATTTTTAGGTGCTAATTTCTCTCACTTAGAAGTTTGTAACTACAAGATTTAAAACTTTAATTAAACAGTTAAAAAACCCTGGAATATCAAAACCATATTTAAAATTTACAAGTACTGGTGCGTGCTGATTGACCATATAATTTTCCTCCAGATCTTAATTTCTGGAAAATAATAGATTTTGAATTTTTATATTTTCTTTGACTAGGAATTTTTTTTTTTTTTTCAGGGATGGAGAATGTTTTTTCCCAAATACCTCATTGCAAAGAAAATGTTGGTTACAGTTTCCTAGGCACTGAAAGACCAGCATCAAACTGCCACTTACCACATCAGAGCCCCTCACCATTCCGGCCCTCCAGCTTCTGAACTCACTGTAACCCACGCACAGCATTCTGTGGAGAGGAACTCACAGCTGATGTGAAGATGCAGGTACAACTTTTCAGAGCACGGTAATTCTGTTTCATGGCAGCCTTTGCGTTGTCAACATTGTTTTCAGTTGGCATGGGGACAAAACCAGAATCTCTTGGATATTTTTCTGAAATGATTGGTTTGAGATGAAAAACCTTGGGTTTTCAAACTGGACTACGTGCTTTCTCTGTCTCTGCCGTCAGAAGTGACCAATAGCCTTGAATCTTCAATACCTCTGTGATTAAACCTTCATCTAAACAGACATGTTTTCTGTAAAATATTTTGGCTCTGACAAACAACATATTTTGATGAGATTTCATTTATTGGAAATGTTCTGACCAGCTCCAGATGCATACTTTAGATATGCATAGATAGTTTCGATTGCCTAGAAAGAACCACCTAGTAGACAGAGAAGATTTGCCCAAAGCAACTGTATTTTATCTCATTTTGGTTTCAAACCGTTTGTGACCTTTCAAGATCACGCTTTAGTAAAACAAAGAGATGTGGTCCAAACTGCAGCAAGAAGCTAAACTGCAAAAGACAAATACATCCATATTTTGTTTGTGTTGCAGTGAAAATTAATGTTATGCTGCTAGAGAATTCTGTCCACATCTGTAGCAAATAAAAAAGAGAGAGAATTATAGGATATTATATTCTGAGGAGCAATGTGACCAGCGAGGCAGAACTTGATCCACATTTGCCAAGTTACAGCCTGATAATACACCATCAATTCTGAATGATACTGATCCAGGATGGTGCTTCATAATCTAAGGAATTACTTCAAACAATTCAGCAAAGTTCCAAGATCTACTGTATTGAAAGCAGCAGAAAGATCCATCAGCAGGAGTACTGTAATTTAACTTGAATCAGCAGCTGGTGATAAATCATTTGTGACCTTAAGTAAAGCAATCCCAGTACTGTGGTACTCCCTGAAGCCAGACTGAAACCTCTCATATAATCCATTCCCAGATAAAATTGCTGGTAGTAAAAGGGCAACTACTTGCTTCATCTTTCCCTTCCTCACAGCCCCAAAAAGAGTGCTGGTCCGGTTATCACTGGGTAGAACAGAGATCTGCAGTGTAAGAGGGAAAGCTTTCACCACTTCTGCTAACAAAGAACAGCTGCAAATTTCAGCAGATCAGGAGACCTGCAGAAAGCAAAGAGTCATTAACCATGTTAGCTATAAATGAAGCAAAGTGCTGAAAGACTGTCCGCAAGCAGCCATATGGGCCAAGAGTTAAAACCAGGAGTAATGGAGCATGATTGCTTTCCCAACTGTGTGATCTCAGCAAGAAGCAAATACAAATGTATAACACTTGCAGATATAGGCACTGGTAGCATAATTACCAGCCGTAGTGCTGAACAGTCGCAGCTGATTAGAAATTCACTCTGTACTCTCTGAATTCCTCACAGGAGGCAGCTGAAGAATTGTGCACAAGGAGTGATTTGTGGTGCAAAATGTGATCAATAGCACAAAATAAGGCTTCAGGTCTGGTTTTCCTCATTAATAACAGGACAAGAAAAAGTAGATCTGGCTGGATCAAAAGCAATGTGCTAAGACTCTACAACAGCTCGGTGCTTTAGGAAACTAATTTCTGGTCTAGACTGCCTTTGAAATAATTCCACATCATGAGCTACTGTCTTCACCTTAGTCAAGTCCCGTTATCACCAAGGCAGATAGAGTAAAGCATAGAATACTGAGGATGAATCAGGAGCTTCACAGACTGATTTTGATTTTAAGTTGGAAAAAAAAAAAAAAAGAAAAAAAAATCACGATTTGTACAAGATGGTTAGGTGGATAAATCTTATGAGATTAATAAAACAAACGTTGATTCTCTCATTTAGTCTTGTTGTCATGGAAGACTTTGGTGGGTTGATCACATTACTGCGTAATCCTAGTAGAAGCAAGTATGATATGTGCAAGATAAATTATAAATTTTGATCCCTATTAGACAAGCATAGAGATCAACACAGGAATAACTTGACTCTGTCTTTAATGCAGGTCATCTTCTAGGAGACTCATTGTACCACACTATTTCTGGTTGGTTGCCCAAAGAGTTTCAGTAGTTCTGTGGCACACTTAGACTAGTGCTGAAACAAAAAAACACCCACTTGTCATGTTAAATATAGTGGAAACATAGCAAAGAAAGAGAGAAAGGAATAAAATACCACCACTCCCAAAGAATCGTGGATTTTTATACTGACTGCATCTTGAGTGTAAGTTTTAATGATCTGGGTCTGGGACTCCATAAGTGTTTAATAAATAATGATGACGATACCCTACCTGCACAATGCATGCGAAGCTCCCATTGATGTCGATGTGAGTTCTTGGCGCAGACTGATGGCAGGATACTCCTGTGACAGAGATGAATTTTCCATTAGAACAAAATGAGAAAGACCTGTCTCAGTCAGCAGAATTCACAGCAACAATAGACATTCCTCAGGGGCTCGGTGAAAGATGCCCATCCTGGGCGGCTGAAAGCAAATTGAGTGGGAAGCAGTGTGGCAGACTTGAACAGCCACAAAAACAATTTGGGCTGAGGTAAAATTGCCCTGATATAAAAAAGAAAGCGTGCAATTATATCCATGTTTAATTTCTGTCATCTGCAAATTGTGATTTTCCTCCTCATCACACCATAGGGGAAATTGCTCTTTTTTTTTTCTATGAAGACAAAACATGAAATTAATATTGAGGGAGGAGGAGAGAGGATGTGGATGCATTGAACTACCTTTTGAAAACCATATTTAATTTAGAGTGGATCAAGCAAAAATGAAATGCCATTTTGGCAAGCAACGGAAAACCATTACCCACTCAGAAATTTGGACAGACCATTCAGTTGGATGTTTTTTCTTCAAGGATTTTGTAAAAAATACAGAGACAAGGAACTGATGTGAAACCAGCTTTGTGTGAGGCAGAGAGACAGCTGAGCACAACAGGGGCGCGGAGAGAAAGCTCTTACAGTGTGGTCTTGAGAAAAAAACGAGAAAGGAAAGCTTTTGGCAAGGGTTGGCTGAAAAGACCTGAATATGTAAGCCAAGAAAAAGTCTCTCTGCTATTTTGACAGTAATTTTGTTGTGGAAAGGGGATGTATTTTCTGTAAATAAAGAATAGCACCTGATTTTGTTATTAGCTTCTTCTCTTGGAAGACTGCATATTTTTCTTGACCATTTGATTCAGAAGAAGTAACTCTTTC
Source organism: Pampusana beccarii (assembly GCA_013399365.1). NCBI lineage: Eukaryota > Metazoa > Chordata > Aves > Columbiformes > Columbidae > Pampusana > Pampusana beccarii. The sequence goes on along the minus strand of VWYH01001681.1, from coordinate 152,854 downwards.
TAGCATTTTCTAAGATAATCAGTGAAGAAAAATGGAAAAGATAAGAAAACACAAGTAGCTCAATTACCTTTTTGATACATGATTAATAATAATAGATGGTTAATAATAATAGACTGTTGCTAGGTGAACAAATATATTTTCAGGAGCAAACCCATAATTATTAGAATACATGCCTTAGAAAAACAGCTTGAAAGGATGAATTTGGTAAGGAAAATACCTTTGCTTCAGTCTTTACATTTAATTAATGATCCCAACCGAAAATCACATCTTAGAATAGGTGATTAAAATGGCACAGGAAGCCACCATCCACTTAAGTGAAAAATCAAAGCCAAAAATAGTTATAAGTAAGAGGGAGGACAAATTTCAACTGTCAGTGAAATAAACAAAATAAACCAGAAAACTTTTGGGTTTTTTCCCACATTAAAGTATTATGTACAGGTAATGCACAGTACAAGGTCGGGATTATTGTGACTTTCCGTTGTTTTGTAATAACCATTTTTGGATGTGCAGAGCTGAGGTATCTATCTAGTAAGTGTGCGTTTTCGAAATGCAAGACTGACAGTTGATGTCTCTTTAAAATTGTGCAAATTAGGCACCCAAAACCCAGAATGGCATTTCAACATTTTAGTCTGGATTTCTGTAAGGGCTAGTAGAAAACTGTCATTTTTACTTAATAACATTATCAGCTTTTATTGCCCCAAGTAGCAATCCCAACAATTTGCTTGACTCTTATTACAGCTTTTACACAGCACAGTGCAAAGAATGTAAATATTTATTGAGCTACATGTTGGTGCAAATGGAAACGGGAAAATATTTATTGCTGAAACAAAAGTACAATCTGTTTTGCTTAATTATGATAGTCTAGGGAAAATATTCTTGCATAATGCCATATAAAGTAGTAAGAGAAAAAATAGCTAGCTGTTCTTTTCTATCGTGTGCCTCAAATAGGTCCAGCTAAGATGTACGTAAACTTGTAATTTCATGTTGAATTTCCTATTTAAGATAGATTTTGGAAAAATATAGTACTTTAAAATACAATATTGCTTGTGTTGGGAGGAGCACTGCTGAAGTGCTGGGAGAAGTTACAGATTTCGTGTAATGTCATTTAAACTGATCTCTGAAACTGTAGGGATTTTTATTTATGTAGTTGTACTTATTTAACCCTTTTTGACTTTAGGGTCATGAAGCTGTTTTCTAGAGGTTAGAAAGTTTGGAACAGTTATTTCTAGTCCTTCTAGCTCTGAAGATATCTTCTTAATATAAATAATTACTACAACTAAGTTCATAGAGCATGTAACCCTTGGGGCTGTGGAACTCATTATATTTAGTGTAAATGTACATAGATTAGGCTTGCCTAATGTGTAATTTTGAAATGTGTGCATTTAATGTTGATTCCTGCTTTAGAACAACCAACTGGAGAAAATAAATTATTGTGGCTTATAGAATTTGCAAGGTGTTTCATCAGGTTTATGCAGCAGGAGGATTACTGGCTCTAAGGCTTCAAAGGGCTCTCTGCGGAAAATAACCACACTTTAGCAATAGCAAAAATGATGTAGTGTGGTTTTCTGTGGTGCTCTGTTTGTTTTTGCCATGTTGTACAGCAAACAGGAGAGACAAGTGCCGAAATTTCCTATGGCTGGAGCACTGGTAAGAGCTTTGTCCCTTTGGTTGCTTTGATGTCCAAATGATACCTGTGCTCCTGCCAGTCCCTGTTGTGGGGACTCAGACTTGAGCCTCTCTCCTCCACCTGGCTGTGTACTTCTGTGATGCTTGGAGGAACTTAATATCCTTGATACGTCTAACACTGCAGCAGAGGTAGCTTAAGCAGGCAAAATGATTCCCCAAGTTACTGAGGACAGGTGGAAGTCAGACATACAAACCAGGTGAACTTTGTTTCCTCAGGAGACCAATCGAAACCAAGTGTGTTTTCAGTCCCAGACGGAAAGTGGTGATGCTTCCTAAGGCTGAGTATGAGCTCCTTCAGGAAAACTGGCATCTCCTCTTTCCAGCTGAAACTCTGTCCTGGTTCTGCCTCACAGTCACTTCAAACTGAGCTGAAACCAGGCCGCTCCGGAGAGTCCTTTCTTCCCCCTGCTGCTTTTCTTGCAGTGAATCTACAGATGTTTCTTTTGGTGTGTGTTCTCAGTTAGACCTGCCAATCATCCTACTGCAGAGTGAGAATGAGCTGAGGATGGCTTCCTGGTCTGCAAGTTATTTTGCTTTGTTTTAAACATGTTTGGGTATAGGGATTATTTTGAAGACAGCTATTTTGTGGGACTGTTTTTTGTTTGGTTTTTTTTTCAGTTTCCAGATCTTCAGTTTGGCGTTAGGAAGAAGTCAACTGAGTTATCTTCTCTGTGGCTTCCGAAACCTTATTTAGCTCCCTTTGAACAGTGCAGAAGTGCCCATGAAGCTGCTGTGTTGGAGGACTGTTGGCTTCAATGGAAGCTGGATTGTGCTCTAAATTATCATCACTGTCAAAAGTTTGGGCAAAATTCTGATCTCTGCTGCATAGCCATAAATTTGAGAACATCCCCTTTTATTTCAGTAGTTGCTCCATTGGTGGAAGTGAGAGAGAGGCTGGATAAAGACGAGCCAGTCTTGGGCACTGCATATCTCACTGAACACTGAAATCACTGGCTGCTGACACCTGATGGTGCCTCTTCCCAGGTGCTTACTCGTCCTCACCCAGAGTGACCAAGTTGCTTCAGTGTGAATTTTGGTGCATTCAGCAGAGAATACAGCCTAAATACTGCCTTTCTCCAGCTTCTTGAGTAACGCATTTAATCCCTTTGATAGGTGTGCAGCTTCAAGGCAACATCATCTAAGGAAGATCTTAGGGTCCGTTTAGTTTTACCACATCTGTGTATGTGTGTGATTTGGATGCAGTTTGTGTTTAAAACTCCAGTACTGTACCATTATTCAAGACAACTAGTGTGCAGTCATTATATAAGATAAAAACCTGGAGATGTTTCAGTGAAGACGCATCCAGAGCCGTGTGACCTTTCATGTGTTGTTTGTCCAGAAAGTTTTTGTCGTCCCAGCACAGCCGTGTTTTCCACCTGATTTTCTGCCTGTGACTGCTGGAAGGAAGAGGGAGGTGATTCAGCTGTGCTCTTGTCCTTATATGCTGAACATTGATAAAAGGGCTGAGCTCTGTGTTCTGGTCTTTGCTTTTGTTTTACTGACTGTCCTTTCACTCCTGCTCTGTTATCCCATTCTTTCATTTTTTCTTGCCATCCTCCTTGCTGGATGATCTCTCCGTTCCCGCAGTGGCAGGCCGTGGTTCGGGGGACAGGCAGCCACAGCTCTCCTGCCAGGCTCTGCCTGCAGTCCCAGGTTGGGATGGGTGCCAGGTGCAGCATGGGGACAGTGGGAGCATTTTGAGGGTGTCACAGCTGCAGAGCTGCAGGTGGTTTTCCTGCCTCTGGGTTGGAACTTGCAGCCACTTCACCCTGACTTTCACCAGGTTTCACACAGCTCCGGAGGGATCTGTGAGCAGAGACCTTGCCCAAAATAGTGAGATAACTGATATTTCTCTGAATGGAAACACAGTCACCATCTTTCATTTGGACCATCTGATTTCAGCTGCGTGGCTTGCAATTAGACATTCTGAGAGCTGGGGCATGGAACTATAAATCGCTTTTACTATTTCTTTTCCTTCGTTTGTATTTAAGAAACATATTTATTACATAAACTCTTGCTACTTTCTAGCAGTAATTCTAAGCTATGTTTGCAGTAGCAGCTCCTCTGTTACATTACTGCAATTATAATAAATTATTGAAGCATAAGCCTAAATATATACCTAGCCTACTCTTTCAATTTTAATTCCAATTTAAATATTTTATATAGTTTTCCTATAGATTCTTCACTGATGGCTAGTAATTGCACCATCACAGAAAATATAGTTTTGTTTTGAAAGGTGCTTTTGGAAATTGTACCATGGCTGTTAATTATTTAAGGCAAAGAAACAAGTTAGGATTGTCTGCCTTCAGCATGTCAACAGGATAAAAGAGAAACAGTGTTTGTATCAAAAATGTCATAAATTTGATACTGTATGGAGGGAAAAGCCTGAGACACATTATGAACATCTGGTCTTCAATGTAGAGATCAGTTTCTGTGGTTAGAGCTATTTTATTGACTGGCTGAACTCTAAGTTGGAATAGCAATAAAAAAATAGTTGGTGTCACCCATGTTCCCAGGACTACCCATTACTTTTTCCACTTTTCTGATCAAACCAAATGTCTGCTTTCCTTTGATATTCCTTGTCCTTTGCTGTAATTTTTAATGACAACACCAGTCATTGTTATGTTATTACCGGTGTGAAGGGCAGTGATAGTGATGTACCAGAATATTATGTAAATCAAAAAGAAGTTATTTTTATGTCAATATAGTGGTGTGGTTTTGTTTTATGTGGTTGGTTGGGTTTTTGTGTTGTGTGTTTTTGTTTTGCTTTCTTTTGTTTTTAATAACCTGTACGTGCTGAGTAATAAATTTCTTTAATAGTAATCCAGCATGGGGGTCGGTTTCGGTTGTCGGCTTCAGATGGGAAATGGCAGGTCTCTGCTTGTCTCTTCTCCCCCAGCTCCTTTTGTTCTACTAACAGTAAACTGTCAGTAAGTTTGAAAAAAGAAAAATAATCTGTTCTTTTTTTTTTTAATCACCTTTTACCGAACTATAGAATTAAGATTTATATGTAAGTAATTATAAAAACATGTAATGGGAAACAATTTCTGTAAAGACATGAATTCTGAAAGTTGCCATGGATTCTCTAGACATAGCCTAATGGAGAAAAAGAATAATCTAGCTTAAGTTCTGATATCTGACACGGGAATGATTTATCTTAATAATAGAGTTTTCTTTTTAATTAGCTAACGTTTAGGTTTTAAGTTAATGGTGGGCAACTAACAAACATAAGAATTATAATACTTGTCTTCATGGTAAACTAGATTCAACATGGCTAAGACTCATTATTATCTAGCAACTAAATTGCTATTTAAATAAGTCATTGCTTAATTTCATACATGAAACTATTTGTAGTTGAACTCCTTGTTGGTCTCAAGACTCTTTGTGGTTTAACCCCAGCTGGAACTAAGTCCCACGCGGCTGCTCGCTCACTTTCCCCCAGCGGGATGGGGGAGAAAATTGCAAGAGTCAAAGTGAGAAAACTCGTGCTGAGGTGAAGGCAGTTTAATAGGTAAAACAAAAACTGCACACGCAAGCAAAGCAAAACAAGGAATTCATTTGCTGCTTCCCATCGGCAGGCAGGTGTTCAGCCATCTCCAGGACAGCAGGGCTCCATCATATGTGACAGTGACTCGGGAAGACAAACGCCCTAACAGCTTTGTATACTGAGCATGATGTCATATGGTATGGAACATCAATTTGGGTCAGCTGTCCCAGCTGTGTCTCCTCCCAACCTTTTGTGCACTCCCTACCTTCTCACTAGCAGGCCAGTATGAGAAGCTGAAAAGTCCTTGACTGCTTAGTGACTACTAAAACCTCACTGTGTTATCAACATCATTCTCATCCTAAATCCAAACCACAGCACTATAGCAGCAACTGGGAAGAAAATTAACTCTATCTCAGCCAAAACCAGGACACTCTTCATTTTACAAAGATTTCTTTACAAAATGATAAGGAAGTGATAGGATAGTGTGAGAAACAGCTTTGCAGTTTGGTGAAACTTCAAAACTTTTCTTATTCCACGAGGTAAAATCACGTTTTGAAGATGAGAGGGAGGATATGGGATCAGAGTGCTCCAGCGGGGAAGCTGGGCTGCAAGTGAACCAGACTCCTGAGTTGGGTCTTTTTAAGGGACTTGGATTTCCGTGGCTGTTATAACCACTACACTATTCTCTTTCCTGTCTTCCTCATTTTGATCATAAATTCTGTCCTGGAGCAAAGAAACCTTTCTCAATGAAAGTTTCATCGGAACTAGTGTGCTTCTGTGAAAAGTTGGAATTTCAATACATTGGCATTTTTGGCAGAGTTGGCTAACGCTATCCATGATTACATGTACATAAAATCAAGTATCCAGTGCAGTAAGTAGCTGAGTAATCACATAGTTGTTAGCTAAGACTTTATTTTATTATATTTTGATGTATTACTTCTTAATAAATTGGAGCTTATAAGTGATGTATTACTTAATAAAACTCAAACCTGAAATTCAACGCATTTATGGGAAACAGGCTATCCTCAAACTAAAGCTACTTAAATGTGCACTATACTGGATCTACTTTATTTTCCCACAGAAAGTTACTCCCCCCACCTGACTTGTATTAGGAATGAGTTAAAGAAGGAAAAAATCTATGACAAATACAACTAGCAATACTGTCATGGCAGCGTAAGTTTGTTCCTTTTCTGTTAACACTCTGTATACACTGATCCTTTAATGTTCAGTTCTAAAACTGGATAGTACATTTCCTGGGAGGATTTTTATGCTCATTAATCATAACGCTAAATTTAACAACTGAAGGTGTCCAGTAATTTGTTTATAGACAAGCTCACAAAGCTATTACAATGCTTAACTGTGAAAGCTAAATCTCAGCTAGTGAGATACATAAAATCCAAGATAAAGTGGTTAATATGACACTAAGAAAAGGCTTTGATGGAATCAAAGGGAACTGTTTTCACCTCATTTGGGTACATACTTTTGTTGAAATGATGGTGGCAGAATCAAATTGTATCTTTTGTGCATTAATACTGTCATTCGTAATAAACCCTTTAATCCTGAAAAACTGCTTTTAAAATTATTTTGATGAGGGGCGATATGAAAACTAAGCAGATGCTGCTCTTTCTCTACATGTTGTACACTTTCTAGTTCAAAGGCCAGTCAGGCCAATACTGCAGGAGGTTTTTTGAAAAACAGATGCTCAGAACTCAATCTGGCTGCAGTCTTATGCCAAAAAGGAATGTAAGACACTCCATTTTTGCTTTAACCCTTCTCTTTGTCTTTTATTTTCCCTATAAAATATCAGTCCTGCACAAGCAATTTACATGGGGAAATCTCATACTAATGCCATCCGCTTAAAGACGTACTGCGCATTACTTCAAAAAGTACATGCAGATGGAGTCAACTTTTTGAAAGAACGAACTTTTCCCTTCATTGCACTTTTCTTTCAGCATTGCTGTGATTCATGTGCAAGGACTGAACCTGAAAGAGAACTGCACCTTTTTGTAAATGGAGATTTTTGTTCATCACCAAGAGGAATGGAAGTCACTGTGAAAATAAGTGAATGCCTAAGTGGGCTTACATTTCAGCATTCATGGATCCTAAAAGTCATCCCCAGTGCAATAATGTTTACCTAATAATTGTACAGCTATACAGTTTGCTTAATCTTTTAAGTGCATTATAATAAATAAGTGCATATACTGCAGTTACAAGCATAGTAAGCATCAACAGCAAAACCACATTTCTCACGTGTTTCCCTACAGTGCCATTCACCTTTTTCCCTCAGACCCCCCAAAAAGCATTCACCCATGTCCACTAATTCCCTCAAACACAGAAGCTGTCAGCTGAGAGCCTTGGTTGCCAACTCTGCTAAAAGTTTCTTGGTGCCCCAGTTGCAGCGGGTGATAGCCCTCCACAGGCTTCCAAGGGAAATGTGATCATTTCTCGCCCATTCCTATGTTCTCAGCACCATCCAATTAGCAGTGGACCCCAACCAGCAAGGATATCCAGCAGTGAATATTATTGCTAACCCAACTGAGCACCTGCTGGCAAGGTTTCCCTATTTCCCTCTGCACTCTAAATGCTCTCATTGTTTATTCATAGAGTCAAGGATTAAAGCCAGAAAGGACCACTGTGATCATCTAACCTCTAATCAGGAACTTTTCCCATTTTTCAACCTCATTCACTTGCTGACATTAGATGTAGATGCAGAACACAGTTTACAGGAACCTATTTAATTTTCTACCATAATTCAGTTTTCTGGGCTTGTTTGGGTAACCTGGTTTCTTGTTCAGCTGTCTCTGTAGCAGATTTGGAAGGACTGTTCTCTGTCATTGAGTCCAGTTTTGAGCTCACTCTTGGAGTGTTACTTCAGCTCTGTCTCTGAGGTCCCAGTGTGACAACTCAGATGTTTAAGAGATGTAGAAATCCTGGTACCAGAACTCAAAATCAACCAGGTCCACTGACATTTGTGTAGATTGTGCAGACTTACACCTGAAAACTTTGAAAAACTGGCATCTTGAGTTTTTCAGGCAGTTTTGTCCTCTCTCTCCTCCTTTCCTTTTTGGCTGTAGTTTTTTCCCAATAAAACAATGTCACTCTCAGTGTCAAAAGTGAAAGGTATTTCATAGGGGTCTGGGTTTTCCTAGTGGTAGGTGTCCAGAGTGGTTCAAGAGACAAAGCCTGACAAGGAGACCAGTGAGGAAGGGCTCAAAGTGTTCCTAGAGACACAAGGACTCTGCAGACCCTAGGCTGGCATAATCTTATTCTTATCTTGGCTAATTAGGGCTGGAAAAATGTTCTTTTAACACGTGGTTCCTTGATGTGAACTGGATTGTATCTGGATGATTCTGAAACTGGACGGAGCAGAAATGTGACTGTTGGCAGCCGTTTGTGTAGATGCATTCTGAGCTGCTTTATTGTTTACTTAATTCTGGTAGGTCAAAACCTATCTTGAATAATTCTGTGTATCTATAAATAGACAGCTGTTACTGATCTGAGTATGGCATCTTAAAAAATACAGGCTATCCTTCATGCCTGATTTTTAATTGTGGGTCAAAGTAACTGAATGATAGAGAAATATTAGCTGTTGGTAGTGTACTAGTGTGTCTTACTGTCCATGACAAGCTCAGACAAACACTGTGCTGAGACAAGTTCAGGACTCATTCATAAAATGGGTCTTTACAGACACAGCCCATGGAGGTCCAGGGTGAAACAGATACCCACCCTGCAGCCCATGGAGGACCGCATGCCAGAGCAGATGGGTGTGCCCTGAAGGAAGCTGCAGCCCATGGAGAACCCATGCGGGAGCAGGCTCTTGGCAGGAACTGCCTGTGGAGTGAAGCCCACACAAGAGCAGGTTTTCTGGCAGGATCTTTGGCCCATAGTGGACCCTCGCTGGATCAGTCCATTCCTGAGGGATTGTACCCAATGGAAAGGACCCATACTGGAGCAGTTCTTGAAGAACTGCAGGCTGTGGGAAGGACCCATGTAGAAATTTGTGAAGGACTGCCTCCTATGGGAGGGACCCCATTCCTTCAGCAAGTCCTGAAGAATGACTTGCCTGCAAATATTTTATTCTAGTTACAATGCTATTTCTTTTCTCTCTGCAGATCTCACCTTGCTTGGTATGTAGTGGATTTTTTGTCATCAGCAGATAGAAGGTGAATGACCTAAGAAAGATAGATGCCATGGACAGTATTTGCAGAATTAAGCAGATGAGTATCAGGTACCTTTGCTTAGCCACAGAGAACTTTACCACTTACAAGAGGTAAAGCGGTAAAATAAAGAGATTTATTTCCTACCTCATGTTTCTATTTCCTGAAACAATGAATAGAAAAATTAGTGTATCAGCATTTGAACTATTTGGTAAGTCAGACACATTGAAAAACTTTTGTACGTGTGGCTAATCTGTGTGCAGTGTACTGTGGCATTACTGTGGAGAACTCAAGAGGGAGAATGTAGCACCTCAGACAAATATTAGGATCTTCTTTTATATAAGACAGAAATTCATATGCTTTATTTAAAATTTTTGTAGTAAAATATGAACATACATGCTCATTCATTAGGCAAACCCCTCTGACTGCCTAGCAGCATCAGTATTTAATTTTAAACTGTCATTATAACACTAGTAAAAGAAGTTTTTAAAAGCCAATTTAAAGATGAGACTTCAGTAAATATACTACCTTTCTGTCTGCTCTTTTCCAGTCTGAGTTTCTTGTGATGCATTTATTAATATATTCATATGTCCATCACATTGTTAGTGAGTTTTCTTCTATAAATTGACCCTGACTGCTACTGTAAAATATAGCTTTGTGTGTCTTTGATACCAGACAGGTTACTAAAAAATTAAAGTATATACATCGGATCCTATGAATATCTTTCTTGTTGATATTTGAAAATTGACTAAATTTTTTTGAAAGATGACCCTTAATGAACAAACTTATGGTCCAAGATGTCCTTATACAAAACTCCTTTTGGATCTTATTTTTTACTGGCTTACATCTTTTATTCATTTACACATCTGCAAAATGGATTTAAAATAACACCACTTAACCTAGTAGCCTTTGACACTCATTTTACTTCAATGCAGATGAGTGTTTAGGGTGCAAAACAGAGGAAAACTACATCCATTGTCTTCTCTGTGAAATGTAAATGTGAGACAGTGGCAGAAATTAATATATTCTTGGTATAACCAGCAAGCTCAGTTCTTGGTGGGAAAAGTTTATAAAAGCAAAACAGGCTCCTTGTATAATTGTAAAAAAGAATGTATCTGGCTGAGTGTTTATGTACTCAAAAGAGACACACACATATAGCACTAGAGATTCTTGCAAAAATATCTGTATGCCTGAATGTAGTTAGTCACAATGCCTTCATTAGGATTTTACACTAGGTCCTCTTGTTTATTGCTACTGATTGTCACTCCAATACAAACACTTTAAATGAATTCTTTAATTGCACACTAGTCCATATAAGCAAACAGAAAATCAGTGTCCATTATGTCTGTCAACGACAGAAAATTCTTAATTAGCTTTAGATGCGTACATGCACACACATATACACATTCTGCTTTTTTGCTCTACAAGTCCCAGTTAACTACTCAGCTGCAAAGTATCATATAAGTTGCTTGAGATATTGTGACCAGATGGTTCACAGGGCTAGTAATGGATTATAGTGTTTTCTATCTCCAGATTGCCAGTTCAAATCTGGGTCAGGTTGACACTGTCTGAAAATTATTACTGTTTGGTGGCTTACATGAAATGAGTTGGAGACCTCAATATAGTTCCTAAAGGCTGGGTTAATATAACACAAATGTCACCAGATGATTGTCGGTTTCAGAGTTCGGGCTGAAGCACACTGAAGTCAGTGGAAAAACTTCCATTGATTTCAGCGGGTATTGAATTAGGTCTTAATTATGGAGAATGAATGCTTTGTGCTCTCAGAAGTGGTTATTTACAAGGAGGTGAAGGACGCCCATGAACTGCTCCTGGGAGACATGTACTGCTGCCTGCTAGGATAAAGCAGAGGGAGATGCTTATCTGTCCTTGTGCTTCAAGGAGTATGTGGATATCAGGATGGGCCAATTCTAGACTAAAATGGACTAATCTTCCTGAATTTAGGCAAAAGTGGACTTATTCTGGCAGAGAGCGGCAGATAGTCAAATTCTCTCTGAAAGTTTGACATAATATTCTCTCATTAGGTTCAGTTCTGGTCAACAGGTCAGATAAATGGCTCCTAAGTTTATCACAGATCACCTGCTCTCACCCAAGGATAATTTCGTTTTGCTTTGAAGAGCAGACCTCCTTTGAACTCCACAGATGATGACCTGTTTTCAGTTTGGGGCATATTTTGTCACCATCCAGACTCCATTAGTGCAGCAGTGAATGAGAAGTGACTTGACCCTTGGGGATAAGTGCCATAATAGAGAAGAAATGTTAGATATTAAAGACTCTGTAGTTTGACTGACTGGAAATTTAAAACAGACAATTGAAAGTGGGAAATGAGGTACAGTATTATTGCACTAGTTGATTAACCACTAGATAAGCCAGTAGCAAAAATGGAGGATTTGCGATTTCTGTCTTCACATCAAGTTCAGATATGTCTGGAAGATACGTATTAATCAGTTTTGCTACTGGAGTATGTCCAATAACACTGTTTGCATTGTGATAGTGATGTAGTATTATTACCAAGGGACCCAAAGAAAGACGTAAAACTGAGGTGCTAATCTAGTGAACTACATGTATTTACTCCTGCTTTCTGCTGTCTTTAGAGCTTGGTTTCTATTCCTACTACAGCAGCACTCAAATACAACTGGGATTACATACTTTCTGTACCCAGTAAGTTAAATGAATTCAAATTTCAAAGCCAGCTCCTGGCTGTATACCTGAAAACTCAATGTCTAATTTACTTGATATTCTTCTGTGATAAGTTCACCTGAAGGTAAGGTGGTGGATGTAGTTTTTTCTGGATTTTAGTAAGGCTTTTGATACCATCCCTCTCTACAGATTCCTGAGGAAGGGACATGGAGAGGAAGGAGAGGGAGGCCCTTCTCCCTAGTATGCAGTGACAGGACACATGGGAGTAGTTCAAAGCTGCATCAGGGGAGGTTTAGACTGGATGTNCCTATCCTATCCTATCCTATCCTATCCTATCCTATCCTATCCTATCCTATCCTATCCTATCCCATCTATTCAATAAAACTATTGTTTGTTTTTTAATAAAATATCTTTTGTTTCTCCCTTAGCAAAACATTTACAGCTCTATATTTAGCCAGATGCTGGTGACTTTGGGATTTTACATTATAGGTACATACTCTAAACAAAGTTACAGGTTTTCTGTTGAACTATTGTATTTTAGAATCTCTCATTTGTTTGGCTGTATACCATTTAGCTTAGAGGAAAACAACTATCACAGTATCACAGTATGCTAGGGATTGGAAGGTACCTCAAAAGATCATCTAGTCCAATTCCCCTGCCGAAGCAGGACACCTAGAATGAGGTTACACAGGAAGGAGTCCAGGTGAGTTTTGAATGTCTGCAGAGAAGGAGACTCCACAACCTCCCTGGGCAGCCTGTTCCAGTGTTCTGTTAGCCTCACTGAGAAGAAGTTTCTTCTCAAATTTAAGTGGAACCTCTTGTGTTCCAGCAATCAGTTTTTGTTGATAATCAGTAATAATTGATACTTTAAGGGTGTTCCTCTCCAGTAGGAGATAAACCAAATTTTGGCACTGAGACTTGAACAGAATGGAGGGAAAAGAAAAAAAAAATATTTTCATAGTAGAAGAGGCAATATGGATGTTCAGTTTAGTCTTGAGATCAAGAGCAAGATAAGCTACAAAAAGAGTTTGTGTGGAGGGGAAAACCTGAGGGAAATAAATTAATGAAAGTTTATGATTTTTGTCTAGGCCTTTACTCTCTTAAACAGGAAAGTAGAAGTGTTTAAAGTGCATAACTTGTTGTTATGTTATGCTGTATGTACATGAAGAGATAAAATCTCAAAATAGAAAAGTCATATCTTCGTTGGGATGCTGTCAAGCAGATCAAGTGGTGTGAGAGGCAGTTCTGATTTCAACACCTAACATTTGGATGAAGGATGATGTTCCTATTACCAGAAAACATATCAAACATCAGGTCTGCACTTGAGCTGTGCTGTAGACCTAGATATGGCTTAAAACCCACTTGCCTTTTTAATTATACTTGTATTTATTTAACAATGGATTACTGCTGATGCTGTTTAATGATAAAACTGTTATGTCTTTTTTATTAAACATAACTAGGTTTCAATGAAGAGGTAATTTAATCATTTCAGCTGCATTGTTCTCGTGTTTATAAGCATAGTGTTTCCCATCCAAAAGTTTAGGGTGGCTGAAACATGTATAAAAGGAATCTGTAAGGAATGCTCGGATTTACACATAAACTCAGGAAAATCTGTTGTTCAGATTCCTAAAATGTTTCAGTATCATATATTTAACTTCAGATGTAAACGTATTCTGTTTGTGGGTACATATATGTAATATTCAATAGAAAACGACATTTATTTGGAAAATAAGTCTTATTCAGTAGAATAGTCCTTCATCTAATAATAATATAGCCTTATCCTATAAATGTTAATTCCCAGAAAAACAGGACCCATCACTGAATGAAAAAAGATCCTTCTGTTTTTCATTCCTGCTGAAAGAAGATAAGAATTAGGAGAAAAATAGTCACTTGAAGAATGAAAATAGAAATTTGTAAATGGACAAGTGAGCTTAGCATTTCTGCTACTGAATGGTCATGGGAAAATTCCATGATTTATCTACATAAAAATTTGTAGGAAAAGATGGTTGAAAGACACGTAAGTGCAATCAGCATGATACTGATTTCAAGTGAATCAGCCCTGCCATTGACTGTATTCGTGCTGGTTGGTGCCATGCAGATGTACACTCAAGCACACTCAAGTTCTACCTGTAGAAGATGCATTTTGGCCACAGCCTCAGATTTATGCGTCTAATTGGTCACTGAAATAACCAAAGTTTGCTTTGAAAATCCAGGGTCTGGTTTCAATGGTGGAAGAGTCTTGGGTAAACTGGCAGGGCAGTAAGTAGGATTACAACCCTAGACTTCAAGAGAGCTAACTGAGCTAACTTTGACCTCTTCAATGTCCTGCTTGGAGGAACATCACAGGTTAGAGCTCTAGAAGGTAGGGGGGTCCGAGAGAGCTGGTTCATATTCAAGCATCACTGCCTCCAAGCTCAAGACTGATGCATCCCTGTGTGGCAGTTGCACTTTCCCCCCCACGCCCTGAGATCCGGTGTGGCAGTCGCACATTCCCCTCTCAGAACTGGGCCTTCAATGGGCAGTTAATGGCTCTTTGTGCAGACCCAGACCCGGTGGGCAGGGTCGTCAGCAGAGGA
>VWYH01001681.1:44307-130336 GCA_013399365.1 Pampusana beccarii | reverse complement strand
AACAGGCTGCCCAGGGAAGTTGTGGAGTCTCCTTCTCTGGAGACATTCAAAACCCACCTGGATGCCTTCCTGTGTAGCCTTATCTGGGTGTTTCTGCTCTGGCAGGGAGATTGGACTAGATGATCTTTTGAGGCCCCTTCCAATGCCTAACATTCTGTGATTCTACGATTCTGTGAAACCCAAAACAAAACCAAAAACACCCCAGAAAACCAAAACCAAAACCAAACCAAACCTGGTCAACCCTGTAGTTTCTTCTACTTACTAAGAAAATCCTTCTTTATCCTTTAAGATACCAAGTTCCAGCTGTTCCCAGAGGTCACGGGTGTGTCAGGAAGGAATTACTTTAACAATTCCATAAAGAAATATTTGTTTATACAGGCTGTTTAGCTTTGACTGTTGCTCAAGGGACATTGTCTCTTTGCTGCCACTGGTTCTTTCTCTACCTCTTAAGCAATCCAACTGGCTGCCCACCATGAGCCGTACTCTCCCAGCCAAAGTGATCGTGTGTGATTTTCACATTCCATACCCTGACTGCCAGAGTTAGATCATACCCTCATGACCCATATAAAATCTGTTATAAATTTTCTCTTGCTACGAAATATGAATTATTAACAGACCTTAAGCCTCTGTTACACTAACTGTTTAAAGTCATGATTTTTTTTTTTCTTTAAACAGTAGAAGCAAAGACATTACAGCAATTATTTTTATTCTGCAACATAAGTGGATTACATTTATCACTGTTGGTTCAGGTCCCACAGTAAAGTAGGTTTATTTATTTTTAGCTTGGGTTAACAAAGGGAAGGAGGTGTCCAAAATCCTTTCACATACATCTGTTAGATTTGAACATGGGAGCTCTGGTGCTCACTTTTACTTGTTTGTCTGCTTTGTTGTTCTCAGTCTGGAGGGTCAGAATAGTGCTGGTGGGAGAACACAACCACTCCTCACAGAGTGAAACATGTCAGGCAAGCACAAAACTGAATATGTAGTTGTGTCCTAACATAAATGTGGCTATAGATGCTACAGAGGCATTTGCCAAAGCCTTTTTTATGGAGATATGCAAATGTGTGTGTACTGTTCCTCCCAAGAATTAACAAGTGTGATAGACTCTTCAGCAGTTTAACCAGTAGCTATTTTTTCTGCTTTTAGGATGATGAGTTGGGCTTGTCTGCTACCACAAGAGGAGGAGAGGTAGGGGGACACGACTGAGCTGGGATGCTGGGGGAAGACACTGCAGTATCAGACTTACTGTCCCTGCTGCTGACAAACAGTTCAGGATAATAATTGCTGTAGTTTCTGTTCCTTCTCCTCCTCCTTGTAGTAATAGCTCTTACACTGACCCCCTCCTAAGGAGCACCAGTGCAACCTGTCTGGCTGCACAGGGGCCTGGCCCAGGCAGCAGAGGGAAGAGATCCTGGGGCTGCTCTGCTGTCCCAGCAGCTAACTCCCTGTGCCTCCAGCTGCTAAATAGTGAGTTATTCAGCTAGTTTCAGGGGGGCCCAGTGGGTGCTCACAGGTTCAGAGGGCTGGGGAGATGGTGCCTGGGAGCAGCCAGATGTGCTGTTCCTATCTCTGTGCTACTGTATGCTCTCCTGGTGGGGATCCCACAGAGCAACGCAGGTCTCAGAGACTCTTAGCTGCACAGATCCTCAGGGAGCTGAATAGCTAAACTAAACCCAGGTGTCTGCATTTTAGTTTGTTAATCAATTTTTTTTTTTTTTTTCCAAAACCAATGGGGTTTTCTTGGGAAGTTAGACCAGAGCTTGTTTTATGTTTAACGGGTTAACCTTAGTATCTTATAAGATATATTTTTAATTTCCTGCCCAAAACATCTGTGTGATATTGTGGCATGTTTTTAAGCAGCAGACATTTCCACAGAAGATACACTGCTTCCACGTTCCTCCTGGAAAATATTGTCCCTGGCTTGTATTTCTATAAGGTTGGTAGATTCATTAAAAATCCTGGAAAATTGTACATAACAATTTTGTAGCAATGACTACTGGTTTTCATAACTTTTTAGTATGTCAGTTAATTCTTGCCTCATGACAGGTCAGTTCTTTCACAACAGAGTTCTCCATCATTGGCTTGACATCCACACATCGACAGTCTGCCATTTAAAAGCAAGCAGTGTCCAAGACACCATACATAATCATTTTCAAAGTCATACGGTCATTTTTCTACAATCAAGAGGTCACAAAAATTTTGCCTACTATAGGCACAAGAAATAACGATAAGGACAAAAGTTCTGGGGTTTTGTGTAATAGTGTTGTGTTCTTAATTTTTTGTAACTGGAAAAAGCCCTGAAGCTCTAGTTACCAGGCAAATATCAGTTAACAAACTATTAACCATAGTTCATGGATCAACAGCAACATAAGATTATGGAGAAATATTGAAAACCACTGCATATGGTCTGCTTGCTTTATTTAACACTATATCTGATTTTTTTTTAATTTGAAAGAAAAAAAATGTTTTACAAGTATTTTCTATGGACAACAATTTGTCCTTTCTGTGTGAAGCACTTCCATCTTAAGTGCAGCAAACACTTTACAAGCCAGCTGGGGTACACAACAACTTTATTGGGTAAGTTTACACAGAGACACAGAGGCACATCAAAATTGAAATGTGGATATGAAAGAGAGCCTCTGATGTAGCTCAGAACAGAGTCACAGACTCCTCATTCTTCACAGACAACACGAAATACTGGACTACAATCAGTTTTGCTGCCTTTAGTATTCATTCCACATCTTCAGAATGTCATGGCATCTCTGATGTGAGAGCTTAAATCTTCCAAGCAAATATTTATGTAATAAACATTATCAATTTAACTGTGATACTGAGAGGAATTGTAGTTTTGGTTTCTGTTTCCTTAGAAAAAGACCAAGGACCAAACTCTTACCAGATTAAATAAAACCCCACTTTCTTATTTGGATTCATGCTGTTGTCTGGGAAGAATTCATAGAGAGATTTGGCCTGCTTTCTGAATCATAAGCTTCTTTGAGGTTTACACATTGCTCCTATTCCACCTTCCTCTCCGCTAAGTGGAGACTTGATTTCCATGATGCCTTTCATCTTCCTGAACAAATAGCAGTCTTTTCTGTTGTCCTCTGTAGTTTTCCCACCTGATTTCCTTCTGTCTTGAGCAGCTGAGAAAACTAGATATGCCATTTCTGATTCAGTAGGGGTCTTGTTTATACTGTGTTCACCCATTTCCCTCAGTTGTTTTGTAAACAAAAAGTTCCTTTGGCCTATCTTCATTTCTGGCTATCTGCATTAAGGACTTTAATTCTTCTTTCGTTTACAATAGCACATGCTTGTTATCCTTCACAGGACAATATTGTCTCTGAAGCTGAAAGAGCTCATACGCTCTATATCTGCAGTAAATTCAGTTTCCGCAATGCCTGGAGACATCTTCAATGCAAACTTTGTAGCTGGCACATCCCTTTGCTGTGCTGCTCTTTAAGTTCCCGATGTCTGCTGGGACCCACAGAGGCCTCCTTCTGCTGTCACCCCATTTCCACACTACCCTTTCTGTGGCTTCACAGGAAGAATTCCCATGTGAAGATTGCTCTTTAAGCCCCCAACTCCATACAGACCGATGAGAAAAGTTATTTGGTTTGTGCCTATGCGAAACAAATAGCACGCTTGAAAGTGCAGATAATGAAATGTGGTGCCAAAGAGCACCAGGGCTTTCAGTGATGGATGCTCTCCGGTGCTGGAGGCTGCCAGCCTGGCCTGCAGGTTTGCTTCTGGCCATGTTTCGTCCTTCTGGTACCACATGCTCTGCACTGAATCTGAATGCACTCCAAGGGACAATACCAGCACCTGTGAGATTTACCATCCTGCTTTGGGGAAACTAAGACTTTCCATTAGTTTAGCCTCTCTTAACTAAGCCTAACCCCTAAAATCCCAAGCCAAATGTATTGGAACACTAACAGAATATCTGCTCCATTGGTGGTACTTGCCCTGCCCTGTGGGTTCTGTGCTCTCCTCCACCTGCTGCACAGTGCCAGGGTTTAGAAAGTAAGCTTCCAGGGGAGAGCATAAGAGAGGCAAGAGAAGAAGAGAGTCCTAATCCCATCTGTTCCTTTCGTATCACCAAAACAACTATCTATTAATAGTTTTCATGTCACTACTTGGCCATGAAAGACTCCAAAGCTTTTCAAGATATATGTTATCCTCAGATGAAATCCAATAGTCTGTCATTTTCTGTTTAAAGACCTTATCACCATCAAAACTATTACAAAATCTGAACAAAATTTTGACAGTTTACCTTCTTTCACCTTTTAGGGGTCCCAAAAACTCTACAAACAACATACAGGACTTGCTTTACTCTGTGCAGAGTTGCAGTCACCTCCAGACTGAAATACAGCAATGATTTAGCATTGCTATATAAATTTTTAGAGAGAACATTATGAGAAATGTCATTTGCAGTAGAACTGCAAGGGAGACATGGTCTGCAGGATATAAATTTCCAGCTGTAGTCTGACGAGGAGAGCTGATCACACAGACTCGTAAAGCAGCAGTGTGGGATTGTCAGCGCTCCTGATCTCATTGCATCTTCTCCGGCAGCAATGTCCTCCAGCATCGTGCTGCTATGTCTGTTCTGCTCTGACTCAGAAAGGAGAATGTCACCTACTGAGTCACCGGTGTTCTCCGTCATCTTGGGTTGCACTGGAAATCTTTAATGCATGCAGAGAGACCAGAATCAATCCCAATTGCCTTGTGAATGAGCCTAATGCAAGATTTACTAGGCAGAAGCAGGACTGGATCGCATTTGCCAGGCTCCCATTCCAAAGCGAACCTCTGCAGCCTGCACCAGGCTCCTCTCACCCTCCAGCTACCTTTTCTCTTAAGGACCTGTTTTGTCTGACCTGAGCTACTCGCTTTAATTTAGGCATTGTGGAATATGCCGCTGCTCAGCAACTCACTGAAAGCTATGATCTACAATCATTATTTCATTTCAGTGCCTCATCAGCTCCTGATGTGCTGGTCGATACATTAGTAATGTTTTTTGCATGCATTTATCACTCCCAGGTGTCACACAAATGTTATGGGGACCGCGCTGGTTTGCAAACCAGGTAGCAGGGCTGAGGCTGGATTTTTCAAGCAGAGAGAACTGCAAAGCAGGATTTAATCTTAGCCACAGGCTGCAACCATGACTATTGGGTTAGATACCAAAAAGGTCAGTGCTTTTCAGATCAAGGCTGTGGCCAAATGGCAAGACAGGGAAATATGTGCAGTGAAGGGAGGCGGGGAACTTTGGGATTTATATACAATGGCTGCTTAAACCCAAGGCCGCTATTGATTGTTAATATAAATTCACTTGTATTATAGCTTTGCGCAGGAAGTGTTATTTTTTAAAATACTAAATTCTAGTCATTTGGACTAAAAACTCTCTCACTGTCAATGAGAGCTAGATTCAGTGGATAATTATACTAATTTATTTTCAATAATTTCAAATTAAAATGATACACTGTGGAGAGACCTGATTGAAAATCTTGCTGTTCTGTTCCTCATTTGAAAACTTGTTTGCAATTAGTCAAGCTGTCAGATACCCAGGGAATGTGTTTATTTATTTAATTTTACTCAAGGCGGGTGGGGGGGGGAGCTATTTCTGTAACCATGTGGGAAAGCCTCTGGTAATCCTTTTTGTGCAGGAGAGATTTCAGAATACAGGGATCATAGTTTACCATGAGATACCTCTTATATTTTGCTTTAGTAGGTTGCTTTACAGTGGTACTAGTATCAATTACAGGCTATTTAGTAGGTGCAAGCCCTAAAAAAAGAAATCAGACGCCTGAAATTAGATGTAGGGTGTAACCTTTAAGTCCTTTCTCCCCTCTTTCTCTCCCCAGAGCCATGAGTGTGGTGTTTGCTTCGCCTTCACCTTCTCAGTGCTTTCTGTACTCCTGGCAGAGCAGCAGAGCAAGGTGCTGCCCTGCGCTCCTTGTTTAATAGCCTCTTGGCCACAACACTTATCCAGAAAGTTAGAAACTGAGGTTCAGGATTTTTTTTGGTTTTTTTGTTTGTTTGGTCGTTTTTTTGTCATTGTTATTTTTGTTAGTTTGTTTGTTTCGGGGGGTTTTGTTTGTCTGTTTGTTTTTGTGTTTTTGGTTCTTTGGTTGGTTTGTTTGTTTGGGGTTCTTTTTTGTTGTGTTTTTCATTTGTTTGTTTGTTTGTTTGAGTTTTTTTCCCCAGGAAAGCGCTGCAGCTGCCTGGTGGCTGATTCCTCCGGGAAGGAAGGGTTCTTCCTGCTCATCAGGGCTGCTCCAGCTGCCACGACCAGAGAATGAACTTTGTAAGGGTGAGCAAGGCATTTCCACCTCGTTGGCAAGAAATGCACTCAGCTGGCAGAAGGGGTCACTCTGCATTTCATTGCCTGCTGGTACCTAACTTTTTTCATGCAAAAATACAGACACAGTTCTGGGAGGGGCACAGCATTCCCTCCCTCCCACCAGTGACTTAACCACAGAGGTACTGAGCTGTTTTTACCTCCCCCTGCCCCTTTCTTTTTACCGAATTGTCTTTTTCTCCTTTTCCCTCTGTTCCTCCTCATGCTATATCTTTGCACCTGGCCTTGCTGAGGGATCACTTTACGGAAAGCTTTTGTATAGCAGTCTGGAGTAAAATCTTAGCTAGAATTTTTCAAAAGCGCAAAAAACAGAGAGACGTTTTAGGCCATGGTCAAATAAGTACTGCCTGTGCTGGCTGAAATGTTATTTCCCTGTGCTATCTGCTACTAACCCTAAAAGTCAGAAAAGACAGGGTGTAGTTTGAGGTGATTCATTTTTCATTTGAAGCCAGCAGGGTTAACTTGGACCAGCAATGCTAACTGTTCAAGCATGTAGAGACTCCCTAGAGTCAGGGCTGCCTTACAAAGCACCAGATCCTGTATGAAATTGTTGTAAGGGATATCACTCGGTACAAGAAGCTTCTGTTCTGGAAATGAGATGAAAATGTAAATAAACCAACATAAAAGTGAAAAGAAGGGAGAGAGAAAGTGGACTGTCAAACCGTAGAATTCTTATATTCAACAGTCCAGAAAGCAGCAAATACAGAAAAGTCATGGACTTTCACTGTCGTGATAATACTAATAAGAAAATGCTGAGACAGCAATTGCAATGATTTTAAATTTGTGTCAATGTGGCCAAACATTGCCATTCAAGAAGTGGTCTTTGTAAGCTGTCTTAGTGCTAAAAATGATTTTTTCCTACTGCATACCAACAGGAAAACAGCTATAGATATATTCCCTGGCAAAAGCACCCCTCTGAAGGCAAAATAACTTTCTGAATTGCAGAATGAGCTCCTGAAAGTAAATGGCCCATTAGTGATTGAATTCAATCATCCAGACGATAGCTCTAGCTGGCATCGGGGCCGAGTGCAGAATGACAGATTTTACTCTGCATCGTGGGCGGTCACCAAGAGCTCTCCAGAGACAGAATAAGAAAAGTAGGTACTTTCTGGGTCAGCCTAAGGGGTGGCTGCGTCGTGCACAGACACATGCTAGGCAGCTTGGATGCTAGCGGGTGCGATGATGCAGCAAGAGTGCTGGCTTTCCTGCACACCACAGTAGCCATGTGGGGCCTGCGTACAAACTGGCAGTGCGAAGGAGAAGAAACAGTCTCCCATATTACTGCACTCTTGCTGTTACCTCAGACCTCTTAGACTCAGTCACCTCTGTATGGGGAGTGACTGCACCCCTGGTGCTGAGGTCGCAATGACCCGAGCTCTTACTTCACGGCCTTGGTGCGCGGTCAATGTGTGCAGAGAGCATCGCCTACAGCAGACCCATCTGCTTGCCCTGTGACCTCTCTCTAGGAGACAGCTGCCTTCTTTATAGGTTTATTTGTCTGCACAGTCTTGATTCATTGACAGAGGGGAAAACAACAAAAACACCAAACCCCACCTTTTCATACTACGGCTATTTTGTTTTTAAGCCAGGCCACCTGACTCATCTCGCTTAGCCCACACAGGCAGGCAGGACTGGAAGGACAGGAGGTATTGAGAGAACAGCAGCAATCAGGGGGAACCTGTGAGGAAACAATGCAGCTCCAGGCAGTGCCCTCCTACCTCCTGGTTATTTCTTCAGCCCCAGATCAGCAGCAGACAGGTTATTTCATTTACCTGGGTACGTGGATTGATGTGTCCTGGAGGATGTGCCACAGGAGGGGAGAATTTTGAGATTACTTACCTCTCTGACTGTTTCTGAGGTAATGTGCTGCAGAATCAGCATGGTTAAAAAACATGATAACTCGAGAGATCTGCTGGACATCTGCGAAAATTCACATGGTTATCTGTGCTGGAAGAGGGACAGCTAACTTTACAAGGAAAGCATCAAATTAAAAGCTCCTAGGAACCAAACCCACCTGCCACATACTTCGGAGACACACAGACACACGCAGACACTTGTTCTGCCTAAAGGGTAAACACAAGGCTCTCATCTCTTTAAGGTGTGAATCTTAAAAGCAGTAACTTAGTGGAAGAGGTGTTGGGAAACCAACATGTAACTAGTGCTGGCGGCATCCTAAATTCACGGTTTATAGATGTGATGCTAACATTGACATAGGCAAGCTATAAACACATTCGGATCTTATCTTATTTCATGTTGTTTTCTTCGGTTCGAACACACAGGCCAGCTGGCCTTCCTAGTCCACTCCCATGTCTTTTGTAATTTGACAGGGAAGTGGTTCAGTTAATTAAAAAATATGATCCAACGTAAAATGTATTTTTTATCTCTGTTGTTTGACAGCATTGATTTAAATACCCATAGGCATTTGGGTCCAGCAGATTTGCATAGGAAAAAGAATGACCAGACCATAAAAAGCTACCTTTTCACCACAAAACCCTTCAGGTTTTCTTTGCAGGCAACAAATTGGGCTGTATGGACACTAACTGTTCCACAGATGTAGCTCTCCATTGTCACCCACAGGCAGCCTCTCTTTATAGATGTGATTCTAGAATAACATGCTGCAATGAAGACTGACTTCAGCTTCCAGGTCTTTGATTAGAAGGAACTTGGAAGATTGAGTTGGATCAGTAAAGTCAGTTTTAATTAGGAAGTAATATGAGTGTCAAAAGCTGCCAGACTCTGGCTCAAGCAGAGTAAGAAAGGATCAGGAGCCAGCCTCAAAGCTGAGTGAAAGAGTGGGTCTATAGAAAAAAAGGATTTTGAGGCAAGTGAGAACATCACTGATAAGGTTTAGGAAAAGCCAAACAGTAGTAAAGTAGGCAGCACACAAACTGGGAACTTGGCACAAAAATGACAATAAGAATTTTTCCCATGTTGTTCTGTAGATGTTGAGTATATTATCAGTGCAATCAGCTGCACCTCAGTCTGGATCGTTTTCTTGGTGTAGAGTGACTGCCTTCAGGTTATACTCATCTAAGGAGACAGAAACATTAGATAGTGCCAAAACATGAACGGAATTTTGATAAGCATTTGCTTTTAAAAGGTTATACAGAATTTGATTGCAATCAGCAGCTCAGGGTACGCTAGTCATTTTCAGACACCTTCCATATGCTTTGATATTTGGCTGTAGGTACCTGCACAGTCAGAATTTTAGTAAGTAATTTAGATGTTCGTACACAACTTTTCTGAGCTTGATTTCAGTCCACCTCCTTGATTAAAGCCCGCGTATTTCACTATTCATTAGCTCAATTCTATAGTAATGTCAAAGCTTTGTCTTTTGGCCTATTTCTCTGGCTATCATGTGGCTTTTCTGATAGAAAATTCATCTAATCCTTTGTAAAATATATGTTGAAATATTAACCCATGTTTCATTTTTGTCATGTTGAATCAGAATCTGTCACATGTGCACTTGGGATATTATTCTTTGAACAAATAGTTTCATTTCTTTTAATGATAAAGCTATTATTCTGCCTGGCGGTAGTGGGACCTTGTTTACTTAATATTCTGTGTCCCTTAAAGTTCTGCCAGAACAACACCTCACATTTATTTACCGTTATAGCTAAGTACTTGAAAACTAGATCAGCGTTTGGGTGCTTGCCTCTGATAAGAAAATAAATAAGTGATTATTATAACTAAGGAAAAGGCACATGCCTTCAAGGGGTCCGGAATTTTGTTATCTGACTTTACAAAATGGTAAGAGAAATCAAGCAGCCTGGTGGGCTCCTAGCCAAATGGTTATTGTGTTATAACCACATGGGTCAAAGTGTTTGCCTAATCACTTTATATACACACATACACACATAGAATACAAATTTTCCAGTTTAGAGGAAAATGTAATATCTTGAATGTCTCAGAATATTCTATATTTATTCCTTTCAATGTAGTGGGTGTTTCATGATATCTTTTGACATTTGGCTGTGGACATGTATCTTTTTATAGCTGCAGCTATGCTGCCTTGAATAAGTTTTGCCTTTTAGCTTATTCTCAATACTTATCACTGCCACTTTTATGGAGATGGCAACCTCAAATCTGCTGGTGGATCTACTTGTGAAACTCTACTAATTTCAGTCAAGATAAGCTCAGTTAACAAAGACATAATAGTTAAACTGAGAAAAGTCTAATGAGCTGGATTGGCTTGAGGGAAAGAAGCAAGGCAATAGTATTGCAAATATCCATCTGTGTCTTGCCAAAAATTTCTGAATCTCTCAAGCAAACTTTGTGAAATTTCGTGGCTAGATATTAACTAGTTTATACTCTGCCCTTTTTTTCTGCTGATTTACAAGAAAAAGAAAAGTTTAACAGTATGTTTAAGTGAAATAAGAAGAACCTTTTAGGATGACTTCACATTTAAGCCGGGGTGGGAGGGCGAACAGGATGGGGAATGTGGTGAACCAAGGAATGGAAGAACAACAAATGGAAAAAGCTCATCATAACCTTAATTCAATCAAATTATTCTCTGGTGCCAACAGCGAGCCAGAGACAGCAGTAACAGGAATAAGAACAAAGTTATCTTGGGAACTTCAGAATCTGAGTAACAAAAAGGAGATAAGGGAAATTATCAACCACTCTTGAAAAAAAATGATAGGTTTTCTCCTCAGGAAAAAAAAAAATATAGCAAAGGAAAAGTCAATAGAAGGAAAATAGCATCAGTATGAATGCTTGAAGCAAGAGCTAAATCCAGGAAGTTAACAATTGTGCAATGCCTGATATTGTCTGCTTAAACTGCACAGGGAGGCTGCAGAAGCCTGCTGACGGGAGCTCACGCTGCACAGGGCCCTGGGGTTCTTTCCAGCAATAACATGCTCTGAGTTTTTCCTCTAATTTTTCAAACAATAAGCATAGAGGGCAAAAAGGCAGCAAACAGCTGTTGTAGCATGGCAGATGATATTTATACTTTTTTGATTCTGAATGATAATTGCAAAGGGCTAAATCCTGCCCTTTTTTACGCCAGTGTCTAGGTCCCATCAGAGTTGTCTCAGCATACAAACAAAACTTAATTCTCCTCTTCCAAGTTAGCAATTTTTTTTTTTTTTTTTTGTGGTGTTAGCAAAACAGAGTAAAGATCAGCAGGGTTTAGGAAAGGAAGGGAAAAGAAGGCTGGGACACCACAGGTCAGGGACTGGCTGAGTTTCAGAGAGGGAGCTGAGGAGTAAGAATTGAAGTTTGGGGTCTTTATCCTTTTATCCTCTCTTTCTCCCTCCTTGCTGTACACACACTTTCAAGATCCACAGACCTTCACCATACCCTTCACTTCATCTGTCAATGGCCATACTTAAATCTGTCTCCTGGAAGAAACTCCGTTTACTGTTTACCCTGCCTCCTTTCTCACTGTCCAGCTGCCCCCAGCTCTTGCCTAAGTCTGGAAACAGGACAGATTTGGGTTCACTCATGCTGTAGAATAGGAAAAGGATGGGCTACACGTGCTAGACCTGGCTGAGCATTTGCTACTGCTGCAGAATTTCCTTGAAGGGTGGTGAATGTGGCTTTCCACACTCCACCTGTAAGGGCAGGGACAGCAACAAGTCTGAGGAAGAGTTTGGAGCTGGTCATTCAGGAGACTTACGTTGAAGGTGAGATACAGCCTGTTAAAGTAAATATGGGGTGGGATTACAAAGATAAAAAAAGTGGGGGTGCAGGATTTGGTTGGTAACAGAAGTGGCTTGTGCCCCATGGGAGGACTTGGAGCATTTGTTCATTCACTTTTTACATCATAATATCATTGAAGTGTTCCTATTTGTAGTAGAAAATGTCCCGGTATAAACTAAAAATGTAACAATTATTCACTGGGCTAAAGATAATGGAGAACAGTTAACCTGAAACTTTCCAAGCACAAGAAAAGAAGACGGAGGATATTATATGGATTTGCAGGAGGAAAACTAGCAGAAGGCTGAGGTCATATGGTCAATTTTTCAATTTTGGGATAGATGATTATATAAAAAAACCCTCAAACTAAAGCCAGCTAACAAGTGATGTGGGGTGCCTCGTTCATTCAGAAGAACTCTGGAAGATCCAGAGTTAATCCTTGGAAGTTAAGAGAGGGAACTCTGTTTCAACCAACCTCCTGCAATGCTCAAGAACCTATCTCGTTTTACTTCCTCTGAGATACTATTCTTATTTTGCTGAGAAAGACTTACTGGAGAATATAGTCTCCAGATGGATTATTTGAATCCAATTCACTTTTTGTAAACATAATATTTAAAAGTGAGGCATAGTTTACTGTAAGACATTGAATTAATTAAAATTTGAAACTTGAGGAGGCTATAGCTGCAGGTGGATAACCATGTGGCATAATTTCTCTTCTTTCCCCTCTGACCAGTTCCCAATAAAGCTACAAAAAGCAGCAAACATTTCATAAACAGGCTTTACTTCACCTTGATATTCCCAGGCTGACATTCGTTTGGGTTTTCACCTATCTTGCCATCTTTTGCCTATATTCTTCACATTGTTTTGAGCCATCTTCATTGAAGCATGGTTTGACACATATTAACAAATTAGTGTTTTTTCTTGTGTTGCTAAGTCAAGAATGCAGATTCATTTCTTAGATTGATATGAAGGCTGTTTGCCCTCATTACATGTCCCTGAAGGGAAACAGGGTAGCACACTCCACATGGATGCCTGGAAATCTCAGTGAGAGTTTAGTATACGTGGCACGAGAAGGGACAGGAAGCTGGACCATTATTTTCAGCTTCCAGGAGAGGGATGCAGACAAAGGATCTACACCTATAAGTCTGCTTGTACAGTCGCAGGCAGAAGGAGTGCCTTGGCTTTGGAAACTTAGACAAGCAAACTGGAGTAGGACCAGCATTAACTTCAGTACTGTTCCACTTAGGGGAAACCTAAAACTAACAAAATGGACAAAGCACGAGAAATCCAGTGTTCTGTGACAGGTCACCTAACTGACTAATTATAACACATCTTAGGATAGTTTCTTGTAATATAACTATTATATCATTGCATGTTACTATAATTTTGCTATTGCATTCAGTATTCTATACAACATTATATCATTATTGCAATATGCATGTACTTTACAAAGATTTGTACATTCATCAAGACCTCAGACATGGGAGAGGTCGGCTGGGAGGTGTGGGCCAGCTGCTCAGCAAGGCCAGGATTTGCAGCTGGGCTGGGAGCTGTGGAGCCCGGAGGGAGGGAAGGGACAACGGGAGGGTGAAACCCAGGCTTGGCTGTGGACACAATCATGGTACTGCAGAACTGTGAGCACAGGGAAACTACTGACAAGGGGAAATGTATCCACAAACAGCTGCAGTAGAGCACACCACTGCAGGAGTCTCTGGGTGAAATTGTCTCTCTTTTAAAATCAGCATGAAATCTGCTCTTGAATTCAATGTATAATAGCAAGAATGTCTGCCTTTCTTATCAATAATACTTGGTTTGCCTGCTGAAATGTGCTGGTAGGTTTTGCTAAGTTTTGTATTTCTACTTTTCAAATCTTTAGTAAATTATAAAATCTAACAACAAAATTTTTAGTTGAAGGCACCTGAAGTTGCTGAGTGACTGACTATGCATCCATCACAACCTTTACAAAAGCTAAGTAGTGAAAAAGAGAGATGCATAGCTGATATAATAAATCCTTACACTTTGCCCATCACAAACAAATGCATTACTTCTGTCAAGTGCAACAACATTAATTCTCCATTGCAAAGCAACTACTCTGTCTCATGAACAGTAAGCTTTTAATACATAATTTTTATTTTGCCATCTGATATTTTTAAGTGATAGCATTGATAAGGAAGCCTCCATTAATAAGCTTTGCTTAAATAATTTAATTCTTTCAGAATGATTTTGAGTTTAAAATTAATAGGAAGACCTTGATAACAGAATGGGAAGAATAGGTAAAAACCAGATATTTCAACTGAGGACCATTTTCTGTCACTTACCCTTTCATTTTTAAACTACAAATTTTACAGGAATAAAATAAGCTAATCTTGGAGCATTACACAGTTTATTTCAGGAGATTATTGCAATTTGCTCTGTTTTTCCTTTTGTCTGACCTAAGAATTTTGATACCCAAGGTTATATCAAAACATAGCTGTCTTAAGTATGAGTGTATGTCTGTAGTGATGTGACTACCTGTAAGACCCCCTACATTTTTGTCCTGTGTGTCTGATGAATCTCTCTCCTAATGCAGGAAAAATAAAATGACACAAAATCTTAACTGTCATTTAAATCTAAATTTCTCACTTTTGTGGTTACTAATGGGAACAGAATGTTGTGTTGTTTGAACAAATCCCTAGAGACTGAGACAAAATACTTCCAAAAGGATATGAATTGTTTCTATTAATCTCAATGGCATGTTAACTGTGATATAAAGTAAATTGGGTGCTGCTGTAGCCTTTCTTACATAAGAATAAAGTTAAAATGTGTCTATCAACTAAACTGATAGACATAAAATGAAAAATTAACAAATGAAGGACACAATTATGCCAATACCTGTGGAACTTGCCTACACATGGCTTCAGCATACAAGAGGAGACTAAAGAACAAGAGAGGATTAAAAAATGAGGCACACGCACAAAAATAAAGAGGAAAATTACCAGTGACACAAACTTGAGAGAAAAAAAACAAAACAAAACAAAACCAGCCAAACAAAAACCCCACACAATTATCCAGTAGAAGGGCTTTACATTTATTTTTCGAGTTCTCCTGATTCTTGAAGTATTATCTAGGATCAATACAAGCTGCATATATGACAACACCTTTATATGAAAATTTAAACTATATTTTTAAAGAGTAAGAGACCTAAAGGAAATGGAGTTTAACCCATCCCAGAATACGGGTCCAAGAAATTCTGATTACAGCCTTTAACTACCAAAACGTCTCAATTGAAAGACGGACAAGTATCTTCACAGAACAAAAGAGGCTACTCTGGCTTTAAGGTCAAATTTGCATTGAAAACTTGGTTACTTGAATATTGTCCAGAAGGATTTATAATTTTTAATTTTTGTCAAGAGTTTTTGATTAAAAGCTTCTTGGCTTCATCAGCATGAGACTATCCTATCAGCTTTTGCAATACTGTAAAATTACATTTTTTTTGGTGGAAACTAATGTGAAAACTTTCCAGGTATGTAGGAGGGATATTCTTAATCTGCATAAATTATTAATTCAAACCTGATGATATAACAAATGTATCAAGTCAATGATGCCTTTCTACAATGGAGAACTCAAGGTGTGAATCCAGAACCTCTGTTTGGCACTACTACTTAGGTAATCATCTATTAAATAAAACTTATAAAAATGGCTAACTATGGAGTGAAGTAATTTATTTAAATATTCTCCTCCCTCTCCACCCTTGAAGGGCTACAGTCATGAATAGGTCTTTTAGATGACGTACCTATTTATGTCACATAAAAACATTTAACAAGATGAGTAAAAAAAGTCCTGGGACTGCAAAAAGCCTGTGATATCTCTAGCTTTGCAGAGCATTGGAGGTTATAACCTTTGTCCTTTACCTCTGCCCTTTTGATTTATATTTCATTAATGCAACAAGACTTGTATAGTGGTGTATTTTATGTTACAAGGATATCACTTTGCATAATTTTAAATGACAGGATAGCACTACATCTTTGTGTCACATGTATTGAAATTTAGAGAACTTTATTTTGTGAAGACTTCAGAGATAACATAGAAACAGGGAGATGGATGAGAACATTGACCTTGCTCACAGGTAACTTTGAGCACCTACCTCTAGTCATGGAATTCAACATGCTGAATCAAGTGCCCAATTCCCCAAGTCAAGAAAATTCAGTTCTTGGAGGGAATATACAACAGCTGACTATAAAGAGCTCCTTCAGTTGAATGAGGGGCACCTCTACACCCAAAAGGAGTGGCAGAGAGATGGTCTTCTGAATCTGAGTCCTGAACAGGTGTCTTAAGTTAGTTTTTGGATGTGAGCACCCATGATGAACCATTGACCTCTTGTCTCATGTTCTTGTTACCACAAGTCCAAAAGCAGAGACTCCATGCTGCAACATTTGCTGTTTCACCCACAGTTGATCGATGGTCTTCTGAGGTGACAAGTAATCCTATCGTGGGCGTAAGACGGTGGTGTACTCTGCACAAACTTCCGCAGTGTACCTCGGGTACATGGCACTTCATCAGGATCTATAATTGTCTGTAGATCACTGTAAATTATCTCTCGCACAGCCAGTTCTCTCAGATACCTAATACCTTTCTCCATGGTAGTCCATTTGGTTGGGTGGCATACAATATCATGTTTTAAAGGGGCCCTGATTTTTACTGCTGACAAGATTTGCCTCCAAAGGCTTTGATTTTGTTTCTTCTTTGCAATTGCCTTATCAATGCCACCATCTCTTGGCAGGAATCCCAATTTACTGGCTTCGTTGCCATCTAATTCCAAACTATTGGCCCCACTATCCCAGCATGAAATGAGCCAAGTGACAATTGGCTCACCTTCGTAACGGCTAAAATCTTGTTTCACAGTCCTTCAAAGATAAGGAGCGGTCTATTAGCTCTTCCTTTACTGGTTGCTATGCTTTAGAAGGACCCTCTGGTTGCTTTGCTGTAGAAGGACCCTCTTCTTCCTCCTCTGACTCTTCTTCATCTTCCTCTTCATCTTGTTTTATTCCAGAAATAACCTCTCCCTGCTCTTCATCTTCATCTTCCTTCACAATGGATTCCGATTGTGTTTTCTTTTGCTTCCTCCTTGAAGTGGCAACTAATACTGCTGAAGTCTGAATGGCCACATCACATGTTGTGGAGGTTTGAGTGGATGCAGTAACTGGTGTTGCAGTTGGCACAGCTGCAGTGACAATTGTTGAAGTTGTAGTGGCTGCAGTATCTGTAGTCAGCGTTGGTGTGGCTGCCATGCTTGTTCAGGGGGCTGCAGTAGCTGTTGTATCTGTTGTCAGAATTGACGTGGCTGCAGAATCTGTCACGGGAGTTTCAGTGGCTGCAGTGCACATTGTTGAAGCTGCAACAGCTGACGCAGAAGTTAGAATGGCTACAGTCCTCCTAAGTAGTTTTATCATCAGCGAAGACTGACACACATTCCAGAGACCCAGTAACACCAACAAGCTTCACTCAAATGTCCAGGAATATTCAAAATTCCCCAAAGCATCTGTAATTTGCCCAAATGAAAAAGGCAGAGAGTAGCTGAATAGCTCTCCTAAAATCTCACTCATGCAACTGAAAAAACAAAAGGTACAGTTCTCTTTAAATTATTTTGCTTCTACTGAAAAATTCAAAAAATGCATACTCCCAAAGTATGACAACAACGGATAGAAATACATCATTGGCTTGAGTATCATCACGTAAAGCAATGCTACACAACCCAGGAACAAAGCTATTGTAACAACTTTATCCCTACTTCCAGAGATGACATTCCGCACATAAACACTAACGAGAAGCATCAACCCCTAAAAATGCATTATTGAATCCAACCAAGTGAGCAAATAATGTAAATAATACCAGATTTGCAACAACATCCTTTAAATCAAAACCAAACAGCAGTCTGCTTTATCATCACAATATGACCCGTAAAGCACACAGATCTATCGTTTCCCTAGGTTTTCTCCCACCAGAGTATTAGAACCCAGACCACTCACATCAAAGTCTGATGCTCTCCCACTTGCACTACCCCGGAAGCTGTTTACACTAATTGTCAGAGACCACTCTTAGCCTGTCTCACTCCAGCCCTGTCCTTGCTCCGGCACAAATAAAACCATCAGCCTTTCCCATTCGATCCGAGTCACGGCACCAATAAAATCTGGCACAGTTTCTCTTATCTTTCCCCATACAGTTTCTCTTCCCCCATATGGGCCACCAATTAAATCTGTCAAGGTTTAATTGCAAGGCGACAATAAACCATGGTAGATGCCCTCTGTTACCTCCACCCTTTCCGCATACGAAAAGTTAGGAGGAAGGAAGAGAGGCTTTGCTTTAAAATGCTTTACTAATGCTACTAATAAATAAAAAAATAATACAAAATATACAAAACCAATCTTGAATATTCCAGGGTAGCAGCTTTGCCTGATATAGAGTTGGTGTCACTCCAGCAGCTGCAGGGCAGGCACCTGGAAGTCCTGGGTGGGACTTCGCAGCAAACTGGAACTGGATTCAGAGATGCAGGGCCTCAGGCCTTGGATCGCAGGGATGGCAGGCAGAGTCCTCTTCAGATGCCGGCATGGTGGAAGAGAGCGAGATGCTTGTGATTTCCCTCTTTTATAGGATGTATGACGTGGATGGGATGGAATACTTCAGTTGGTCAATTTTAGTCACCTGTTCTGTCTGTCTCTCCTTGCAAATATGCCCGTCTCATGAGGGAACGAGTGAAATCTTATCAGAATTCTTGGTTGTTATACCAATAAATCTCAACATGAGCTTCTTCAGCATTCCATTGATCACTCTTATCAGTTCCGGAGTGCAGTGTCTGAAAAACATTAAGCTAAATTCAGAAAAGTGCAGTTACTTAGAAGAACTTAGCTGAAAGGAACATTCACTAAAAGAGAACTGGTCTCGTTTTTAACAAAACCAGGACAATGTTGTTGTACATGATTTGAAAAACAGTCTCAGAACCTGCAGAATTCAAGGTGGCTACATAAGCCTGAAATCATTTTTAAAGGAAGAAACAATTGTTTTTGAAGATCTGTCACAGAACCAAAATGTTTCACTCCACAGATCGATATGCTGCATACAGTATATCATGTTTCATGTTGATCATGCTGTAACAAACGCCAGGATGTTAATAATCCCACCGTGATGAAATTTAATATTCCACCTTGCTCCTTTGAAATTGTTACTCTGCTATCGTCTCAATTTGGTTGCAGTTTTTTTCCTCATTAACCCTTGGTATATACTGAAGTGTATTACTGATACCGGCAATTCAGTGCCAGAGGATTCCCCATTGGCAAAACCACTCATCTGAAGCAAATGAAAGTCATTCCTTCGTATAGAACCTTTTTAAGTAGTAGAGATATTGATTATCATGCTTTCAAGATTGATAGAATAAGACAAAAGAACAGGGACTGACAGAAAATACTTGGCAAATAGGGACTTAGTGCCCTATGATTTGTTTTCAAAATAATCTGATCACCCCAGATATATCAGTAAGTTTGATAAATTGGTTTAATTGCTTCTGAATTTCTCTTCAGGATAGTATGTAGGGCTTTAGAAACACATGTGTTTTTCAAGGCAATCACAATATGAAACCAACGTTTCTTTGTTTGCAGATTAGATCCTCTTCCCCCCACCCCAAATAATTACAACACTTATAAGGGAAATGGAGTCTTCCAAGGACTGTTAGGAGTTCTCCAGCTTCAAATGCTTGTATTAGCAGTTAAAACACCTTCCTTTTGGGGAATCAAACACTTGTATCTATTTTCTTGGCTTTGGCATAATACAATCCATGTGTCAGGGCCATAGAGATGAAGCATAAAGCATACTTACATGTTCGTCCCTCCTCTCCTTAAAATCTCTTGTATCTCCACAAATTAGTTTCTTTTGAGGCCTCTTACACTAAACCAGTAATTTGTGTCCATCTTTTGGACTTGCCTTATCCATCTGGAGGTATAGATAATTCCAGATGGCTTAGGTGTCTTCAGCTAAAGAAAAAACAAAATGACATGCATCTAAAATGGTGTGTTTGCTGAGGACTGAAACCTTCACAGAACTTCTAGTCTTTAACCGTTTTAAAACTGGAAAAGCTCCTCCCCAGATCAGGAGTGCTGAACACCTTCTGCTGCACAGCAATCCTGCCAGTGAGACTGCCAGCACAGCAGGGCGCACAAAATGTGCTGCTGGTCTTTTCTACAAGAGTGAGATTATAACAATATGACTGGTCTGGGTGAAGATTTTAGCTTCAGACCTTTGCTGTTGGTCAGAACCCTGTCACATGAGAAATATTCTCCTAGTCTGATCCTTCTTTTGCAATTTTGTGCCACAATGCTATAGATTTACTCACTTCGGTCCTAGCAATCTTACTACTGACTGTGATTCAGCCTGGTTTGGTAATGACAGCTGCAAAAATCACAGGTACTCTCTCAGCTGGCTCCTAAAAACTCTGATTCCTTTTCAGAGAGTTGTGCCATCAGTGTTCGGCTTGGCACAGCAATGGGAAACCAGACCTGCTTAAACTTAGAGCCAGAAGCAAGACATCTTTGTGTCTTGGGGCAAAAATGCTGTCAGGGCAGGTGTCCCTGTCCTAGCTCTGCCTGTGGAAGAGGCTGATCTCCCTTTTCCAGTAAAGAATTGGAGAGCTCATACAATCCCCCCTACCCTAGCAAGCTCTATAAACATTTACTGTAGAAGCTTGGTACTCTTTCAAGAAAGGGAGATCTCAAACAGCAACTAGAGAAGAAAGCTGATCCCCATGTGCTGTGAGGTTGATTTTTTTGTTTTTCCCCCCTCTCTTTTCTTTCTGTGACCATGATGCTCCAGCCAGCCATGGCACCTTGCTCTTCTAGGAGTGCTAACTATCCAGTTTACCTTCCATCGGGGTTAACAGCATGCCTGCTAGCAGTTTTTGCTCTTTCACAGATGCAAACTACCCTTTACCTCTCAAGTGCTCAGCAGATCAGCAATTTTGTGAGACTCAATGAAGACGCTGCATGCCTGAGAGCTCCTGCATTTTTCCTAGCTGGTTTTAAATTAGGGGGGGGAGGGGGGAAAATTGCCCTTTCTTACCCCCTCAGCTCTCAGGTGGGCAGGGTTTAGGCAAGCACAGGGGTGGCCGGGGAGCGGGTGCTCGGTTGGCGAGGATGCGCCGGAGGGATGCGCTGGGGCACGGGGGTCTGGCTGTGAGGCACCGGGATTGGGGCTGTGCCCTCCAGCATTGGGCTACCTGTCACTTCTAATGACTTCTTCTTCAGCTGCTCCTGTGTCTGAGCAGGATGGCCTGCAGGTGGCCTAGTAGCTAGCTGTCTCCCAAGCTGCCGGGGAGCTGCCGATGTGTGTGACCTGAATTGCAGCGCTCGGGCTGTGGGTCCTGCTTTACATGCAGCGTGCGTAAGGGAGAGGCACAGAGCAGCCCTGCTGATACGGCTGTTGTACAGCAGTTATTGCTTCAACACATTTAGACACAGCACCTCTGTAATTTGTCTCGACGTGATATCATCTTTTGTCTCAGCAAACTGACCCTTTTATCTGTCTTAGTTCTGCTTTCTCCAGCACTTCCCATTTCTTGCCAGCAGTGACAACGGGCAGCAGCACAGGAGGAAAAAATAGAATATTCAGATGGCGATAGCAGAAATAATAACTGACTTCAAAGTTATTCACTATTTTGAGGTGTTTGTGGATTTCTTGTTGTGTTTTTGTTGTTGTTTTGTTTTTATTTTTAATTGAAGCATGTGCCTGTCTGTGAGAAATGCTGCCTTTATTCTATGATTCTTCTCATTCAGTTATTTGAAAACTACAGTGAATCTCACTTACGAAACTATGTGTAAAGGCTAGATTACGCCTCCCTTTTTAAAGCAGTATTTTGCATGTTAGCTTCACTCTAAAATGTTTGAGTTTGTTCTTATGAGTATATATTTCTCCATATAGAGGCTTATAAAATGGGATATCAGAGTAGATACTTTTTAGTTGTCCTAATTTTCTTTGTGAGCTAATTGTTCCTTTGCACTTGTAGTTAAAATGGTAGGACTGATGTATGTGATGTCTTCCGGAGGAGAATTTTCTATCCGCTTCTGCTCATGCCCTGCTCAAGTACATCCTACTCCTCCCCAGCAGAGGAGTCATTGGAGAGCAGCAGAGACCAGCTCTCACACTGAGGTTTTTGCCTTTTGCAGTACAGACAGTTCATCGTGGCCACGACAATGCAAACATTGCAAACTGAGATAACTTAAGCCGTCTTTGCTTCCCTCTCCCGTTGACCCTGAGACATTATGTGAGAAATGAGAGGAGTTCAAGAAACCGAAAGAGAGCAGGCTTTCACAATAACAATTGAAAGGAGTTTTATTTAACAGCTAAATCATGTAACACAGTAAGTAAATAAAGAGCAATGCAATATGGATTTGATGCAGAAAATTAATATGCAGCGGCGATACAAAATACCGATCGATAATGATAATGTGAATATAGAAGAGAAGAAAAAGCAAAAAACAGAGAGGAAGATATTGAAGATCAAAATTAAGATTATTTCACAGAAACTAAGAAAGGAAATGCTCAGTTGAATTTTCACTTGTGTTCAGCAACTAAATTTCAAGGAAAGGGTGAACAAGGAATGCTGAACCCCTTGTTGGTTGTCTTGATCAATAAACAGAACTTTTCAATCTATACAAATTAATTGGATATAATCAATCCATGTTATCTCAGCTGAGCAAAGGCAACAATTATCTTTGTTGGCTGCTTGCCAGCCAAGCTGCTGCTTTTCACCCAAGGAAAGACACACCTCATCTCTGTCTTGCACCTCTGACATTTCCTAATCCTATAACTTTCACTTAGCCTAATGCTAAATTGACCTAAACTGCCTATAATAGTAACTCACATATGCTAAACTACTATTCATATTCTTACCCTATTATATCTCTCATGTTTATAATATGTGACGTCCTACATTATAATAAATTAAATACTATACCTAGACCCACTAAAAGAGTTAGGATTAAATGATAGTTCTATGCTGTTCCACAAAGCAAATTTTAGGATTTAGGTTGGAGAGCATCTCTGAATAATAATAATATTGTAGGTTTTATCACTTGTTTGTTTTGGGCTTTTCCCTTCTCACTGTAAATTGGTAGTTTGCAGGTAGAATTTTAAAAGTGGTACCATAGGCTCCTGTGGCACATTCTTCCTCTTTTTTTTATTGAGGGTTTATGAGACATGTCAGAGCAGTAATCAGCAGGTTACAAGAGTGTCGAGGGGATTTTCGATAATAGTTTCTGTGGACCTTCTCCAATAAAGTAGGGGCTGAAAATAATACAAAAATGGCTCAAATAAACAGGATTACTGCAATAAAAAGGGTTATGAATATTATATCACATATGGAATGGTTAAGGGCTAATATTTCCAAATATTTATTTTACGGGCTTGTAGGGTGAGCCTTTTTTTTTTACCCTTCTCCACTCTATCTCTACCTATTTATTTCTGTTGTATCAGAGGAATTTGAATTTCCACAGTTAAGGCTAAGTCATGTTTTTCAGCTCACTTTTCAATCAGGGGATAAAATTCTGATTGTCTCTAGGCAATGTTGTACTGGGGTGTGTGATGGTCAGAATCTAAAGCCAAAACATTGTGCAAAACATGAAAAAATAATATAAACTGGAAAAAAAAACCCCAAACCCTTAATTCCTATCATCAAAAAGATGCATAGCTACAGAAAAAAGAAATATTTCCATTTGCAGATGTAAATTTCACTTAATATTATGCATTAATTTTATCAGTTAGTTTTAGATATTGCAGGTATCTGAGAAACTGAGGCTGATGGAGGAATATGCTGGTGTTTTGGGATGAGAAAGCCTGTCTAAGCAGCAGAAGCAAGTGGGTCACAGGCAGGCAGAGTTCAATAAACAAAAGCATATGTGCCCTGCAGTGCCTCTTGCCTTTCCCTGCAGCAGAGTCTGGCGAGTGAACCTTGCCGGCGCAGGGCTGTGCCCGGGAGCCAGCACTTCTGACCTTTATCAGAGCAAAAAGCTGCTGACATCGGGGACCAGGGATGCTGCGAGGTGCCCTCTTGCACCTACTTCTGGCGCTGCTGGAAGGGGGAGGCGGTGGCGACCAAGCGTGTCACCGTACACAGCCTGTGCTCTGCAGGATGACAGGGACGGGGCTGCGGTTTTCCCCTTCTCTCTGGGTCCGCTTCTGCTCTTTGGTGCCTTTTAGAAGGATCTGGCTTAATTCGTTTAAACAGCATCTCTCTCAAGGGAACTGCAGCTGGGGAGGAGCGAAGTTGTCAGCATCACCCATCTTCAGGCTCCTGTCCTGGCTGTGACAAGTATTTCTATACCCCTCCCATAGCTACACTGCTGAAAGCTTTAAGAATGATGTATAAAACTGTGTTCTGCCACCACATATTATAGTACATAGACACATGTAGATTGCAATGTGCACAGAATTTGGAGGTTTCATGAACAAAATACCATGGGCAAGGTACATGATAAATGCAATTTATTTCATAACTGCGATTTTTCACGAAAGTATGTGAGTGTATTCATGCATATATATTTAGTTAAACCAGTATTGACCATTTATGGGTATATTTAAATGAATTTATGAACACCTGATTTTTTCTTAATTCAATTATGAACAAACAAGGATTTTTGGAAGTGAAAAAACCACTGAATCCTCCAGTTTTCCACACAGCACAAACCTGGGAATTTCAGCCAAAAAAAATCCCACATCTAGCCTAAAACTAGAGCAAATCTCTGAGGTAAATAGCATATTCAAAATTTTCAAGCAGTATAGATCCATTGTGTCCCTTGCTTACTTTGTTACTGAAAGAGTCACATTTCCATTCTGGCGTTGCCCAGTTTGCCTTTAGATGCTCTTGCTATGCCAAGCACAGTAGAAAACTCTCCACCTCTCCACTCTCTCACAGGTTTCAATTTAATCTCTGTAAACTGGGTATAAACCAGCTTAATTTAATCAGCGTGTTTTAGTTGAAATTGGATTAATGGGTCTGGCTAATGGGTGTAGCTTAGTCCGAACAGTCTCGGTTGCGAGGCTTGCGGTGGTGATGTGGTTTCGGTGGACTGGTGACAGACGTGAGAGCTGACCTGCATGTGGCTGGTTCGATGAGGCCAGGAGGAGGCAGAGCTCAGCCCCAGGCACTGCCTGTGACCAGCGTGTGAATGTCCTCCTGGGCTGTCTGCCCCATCAAGGCTGAGGAGAGGCATTCTGAGGAGAGGATTTTAACTCTGTCCTGCTCTGGGCAAAGAACAAGCAGAGAAAGAGTTACTGGAGCTGAAGCTCTGTAACTCATTAGCTGCCATAATTCAATTTGAATTCTACTAAAGTCTCCCCTGGGAACAGGTGTGGTTTTAACCATGTTACCATCCTTTTGTAGACATGCAAATTGTAATTTAATACCCATCAATTGCCTGGTGTTAGGTTCCTCACTTATAATTACTTCAACTGGATGAAATATGTCCAAATGAATAGTGACTCGTCTATATTGAGGTTGTAATGCATTAAAAACATCTTTTATCTTGGCAAGGCAAAGGTTAACTTTAATTTATAAAATATTTTCCTTTAACAGAATGTGTGTATAGAAAAGACTTGCACAGAGGAGTTCCTTGCCTATACAGACAAAAGAGTGTTTTTGTCAAATCCACAGACAGCAAGAGTGAAATGTTACTACTGGAATGTGTGAATGTTTTTTTTTTTTAATTCAGAAAAAAATAACACCATCTAAAACAAAATGAAGCCTACGAATGAACGAACAAACCCACATGAACTGCAGAGCTTTTATGTCTCAGTCCCCAACTATTTTTAATGTTCTCCCTGCTGGAGATCACGTCCCCTTAAGAGAGCTGGCGGAAGGGATTGCGTGTCCGCAGTTCTGCTGCTGCAGGTGAGCTCTGCTGTGGTGCTGAGATTCCCCTTCCCTCCCGCGCACTCCAGGCTGCCCGTGCGGCAGTGGCCGGGGCACCGACACGTCCTCCTTCCCTGCTCACCCCGCTGTGCTGCGGGAGGAGTAACCTCTGCAAAAGCTGAGACACACAGCTGGGGTAACAGCTGCGGGAGCCACCAGCATTCATCCGCAGGAACCTTTCCTGTGTGCTGAAAAGGGTTTTCTGCAAGCAATGGATATATATATATTTTTTTTGCAATGTATTTCACATTAGGTATTATCCTGACATATAAAGCCAGTGAAATTACTAAATTAATTAGCAGAAATTGGACTGCTAACAAGAGGAACTACTTTCAGTTCCTAAACTCAAAACACTTAAAAACTATTTAGTCAATATTTACATTTCAGCTGACGTTCCAGTGACAGGGATCCTTGTTAAAGGTTCAGCTAAGGCATAGCTCTAAAAATGCAGCTCAGAGATAGGGTAAGTCCTCCCTGCCTCTATCACAAGCCAAATATATATGCTCTTCACACTTTTAACTCAATTAAGCTCCATCATCTTCTATATCATGATTAACGATCAGGGATCCATCCTCTCCTGCATTCTTAGAAGCAGCAGATGGGCATCATTTAATTCCTGGCTTTTTTTGACATTTTTCTTCAAACTTCATCTAATGCTTCATTTTAATGCTGTGTAGAAAACCTCAGTGTCACCTCCGAGCACTATTATTCTGACCATGATATTTGGGCTATGACAGAAACTCATTTTATCCTCCCTTATTTCCTCTGATCTCTCTTCCTCCCTCCTCCTTAACCCTGAATCACTCCACCTCCTCTGCCCCATTCCAGATCCTCGAGCTTTTCTAGTCTTGCTGTTAATATTTCTCTCACACTTTTGAATTCTTTCGATGTGTGGTCCTTAAAATCCAGCTCACCCCATGTTCCATGTCTCCCACCTTCGACTGAACTCCGCTCCTCTCCCACAGATGGGGCCTGGGGATGAGATGAGCACCATCTAACGAGGCAAAGTTTTACTTCCTACCTCTCAGCTGTCCTGGCCAGTGTCAACCTGCCCATCTCACCTTGGTGGCGCTGGTCTGTGCCGGCTCCGTGCCACACGCCCCCCAGCCCTGCTGCCCACCATCCGGAGCTGCCTGCAGCGGTGGGCAGGCTCTGCCCAGGGCACTGGTGGGACACGCGAGGAGCATCCTCGGGGACAGCGTGGGACACAGCAGCAACACGGTGAGCAGTGTCCCCAGGGACAGCGTGGGACATGGCAGCGCTGCTCAGTGCCTGCTTTCTGCAGGCGAAGGAACAAGACGGACGTGCAGTGGTGAGGGAGGGGTGCAGTGTGCTCTCCAATAGATGTGCTATGCTTTCAGCATATTTATAAGCTTTGTTTGGGGCTTTCTTGTGTTATTTTGGTAATAACTGAACATCTGTATATTTTTAATCTACCAATTCATATGCAGATGTACATACAGCAGAGAGGTTGAATGCTGATAAAATCACAAAAACTGGAGTACTTGTGGTTTGACCATTTCATTTATTGTAAGCTCAACTTATTCATTAATAGTGTCAGCACTTTGACATTTTTCTCTTTCCAGGGTGTTGATTCACATTTTAATATATAAGTAGGGATGCGTCAGGTACTGGAGGAGGTTTCCCACCTCACGGGGTGCAGGCTGCCTTCTGTGGGGCTGAATTTTTCAAAGGCGCTTAGCATTCCTCTTCTAAAAATTATAACCTTCTTCAGATGTCAAAATCAAAGGGTCACTGAAGGAACTACAGACTATTAATTTGTCTCAGTTTTTAATTAGGTGAAATTGCACTTTAGCCTTTTCCAGCCTGTGAGACTTTTGACTGTTTCCTTCACATGTCTCTCAGACTAAATGGCAAGTGTCTGGTGTCGCTGCTACCAACTGGAATGAGAACAACTTCTGGCAGCAATTTGCTGGTCCCTGAGGACATGCGACATTTCCATGTCATCCTCCTCATCAGAGGAGTGTGGCGTTAATGGCATAGATCTTCCCTCTGAGTCAGCGCAGTGTCTGGCACTAGTTAATGCAAGGGAAGGTATCAAAGTCACCTGATGGAATAATTTATTCAAAAAGAAGATTTCTTCTCAGCTCCCATCAGTAAGCCTGAAGCAGTGGCACCCACACCCCTCTATGACTGAGGGACATGGAGGGGTGGCCTGTGTGCGCACTCTGCAGCATGGGAAGCCCCCCTTTCTGGGACTTATGCTCCCTGTCTTCTGTGGAAAGCCCACGTACCAGGGGCAGGGTGGCCTCTGGGCCCCCATGGGACCTCACAGCTGAGATCCAGGCTGGATGTGTGGCAGTTGCACATCCCCCTGAGATCTGGAGCCTTCAACATGGCACTTGATGGCTCCTTAGCACCTTTTGTGCCCTGCTGTGCCTGTCCCCAGGTACACACCTGGGATGGTGCTGATAGTCACATCCTCCCCACCTGGGGGCAGGGTGACTTCACCTCCTCTATCCTGGGGGGCAGGAGGGTGGGACCCTCAGTCCATTGAGAGAGTCCTCAACAAAGGAGTTGCCCAAAGAAGCTTCTGGACCATGTCATAATGACCAAGCTATAAAACAGGGTCCCTGCTGAAGACCCCCTTGAAGTGGTCTTCTCAGAGCAGCGGGTCTGCGAACTGGAACCCTCCCCTTAGACTGGAACACTGTCTAAGGAGT
Source organism: Pampusana beccarii (assembly GCA_013399365.1). Classification (NCBI taxonomy): domain Eukaryota; kingdom Metazoa; phylum Chordata; class Aves; order Columbiformes; family Columbidae; genus Pampusana; species Pampusana beccarii. The sequence goes on along the minus strand of VWYH01001681.1, from coordinate 101,736 downwards.
GCCTTACCTCCTCGTCTGGTGAGTGGTTATTTTTCTCTACCAGGTATACCCTTGAATGAGTCCTTGCCTAAACCAGGCAAGTGATTTTTTCTTCTGGGTACCCTCGAGTGAGAGGCCTCTGGTTTTGTTTCTTGTGAATGTATATGTGCACATTGTGGATCGTCATTATTCTTACGTTGTCGTACCCCAACAATCTCCTCTACTGATATCTGAACCTGTATTTTATGTTGTCAGAGTGCTAAATAGCTGTATAACCCCTGTTTCTAGTCGGTTTGTTTGCTACACTTTTCAGGCTAAAATAAAGTCTGTTTTGGAATTTGTTGTCTGCCTAGAATTGACTTTTGGGGTGCCTCCATGGCAGGATGGCAGCAAGGAGTGCTGTGATTCCCCTTCTCAGACTTGTAAATAACATTGGATGCAGTGAATCCTTTCAGGCCTGATGATGATTTGGGACAGTGAGTTTCACAAGTTCATCTGCAACTCATGGGAGCAGGGAGTGTAAATGTTGTTACCAGTTTTAACTTTTCAGCTCTACACAGTCTGTCCTCATGTTCATCACTACCATCAGGGTCACCTACATCTCTTGATTTACTACTAATCTTGGGATATTTTTTGTTACTGTTTTCCTTGCTACACAGAGTAGTTCTGTACTTACCTACCTTTTCAACCAGGTTGTTTTTAACATTTCCCAACTTTACTTTCCTAATCACAAGGAAACCTCTGTGCCTTGTCTTAACCTCTGCAGTCCTGTTTTCACTGAGCCATTGGTGGACCTTTTGCACCAGGAGATTGAGCTAATCCTGAATGCTACTGGGCTCTCGATCGATTGCCAATGACCAGTATACTTCCCTGTTTGTAGTGCCACACTTTTGTCATCACTAGATTTTATCTGCCATTGTGCTTCTTATTTGTCTACTAGTGGGATTCTTTACAGGCACTTCCAGCCTCTATTATCCTCAGAGCTTTGTGTCAAATGCAAATATTGTTGTTAATCACTATTTGCATTACAAGAGTGATTACATCTTGCTGTTCTTTAATTCCTGGTTTATTTATGAATATTTTCAACACTGACTTAGCACAGAGGCTTTGCCAAGGTGAAGATTGGCTATTTGTTTTGTTGCTTTGCCAGTGTCTAATCCTAGCAGTTCTTTGCCACTGGCCCAATAACTACCCAATTTTCTTATTAGTCTCTATGATGGATTTGTCTAAGGCTTGAAATTCCCAGTACAAGGGAAGAGACTACATTATTTCGTTCAGTCTCCTGTTGACATGCACAAGAACTGGATCTGTGGAGACATGGCTTATCTTATTTTAGTGTAATTAATTTCATCATACATTGTTCATCAAGCTACACTCTTGTTTACTCAGCTTCTCCTCCTTGGAACCGCAGTCCACAACACCTTGATGCCTTCATTAGGTGTGAAACAGTAAAGTATCTAAAAGCGTCCATATATATCTGCACTTGCGTATTGTCTGGAATTGCTATTCTAGGGTAAATCCTCATGTGGACACTCTTAGCATTTTAGCATAATTATACTGAAGTAAGTATTATGGAATAGACTTTAATGCACTTGTGTCCCAGGGGCTTTTCTATATGAGAAATTCATATTGGTAGTACAAGAGTTTAAAATTAGTTTATCCTATGGGCACAGGCCTGCTTCCAGTTGCTTCAGTTTGCTGCTTGGGAAGTGATTTTCAAGCTGTCTGAAAAGGTTTAAAATCCTCATATTCCAGGTAACTGTGCCCACACAGGAGAACTAGACCAGAAGAGCTACCAGTTAACTGCACCAGTATAATTAATTATACTGGCATTGGAAAAAAAATCCTGTAAGGAAAAATCCTAAATTTTATGCTACCAAAAAATTAAAATATTCAAGACATGTATGTGTCTAGGCTTATGTTGTTAGCTATTATTTAAGGTAATCTGATAAAGTAAAAGAAACTTTGAGACTAAATTCTCTAAATATTATAAACGGAGCATTCTGCCAGCACAAGCTTGCCTTCATGTTTGGAGGAAGGCTGATATCCACTTTTGGCTCCTACCAGTATTACTTCCTCAAGCTGGTAAAGGCTACTGAAATGGGAATTTGTACATCTGTCCTTTTCCTAGGATTAAGCAATTCTTATGACATTTGTAGTTTGCTGATAGACTGCAGAGAAGCCAGATGCTTTATGGCTTTTCCACATTGCTATCGTCAAATCCTTACAACTGAGTGCATACAGCGTGAGAGCATAAAAATGAAAGCCTCTGTTATGTGTTTGCCTGTGCTAAATTAAATCTTGGTTCTCCAGAAAAGATGGAAATTCTAGATGTTGCATGTCCGGGCTGAGACCATGTGTTTCATTCAAAATTCACTGACAGAAATGGTAGTGACATGCTTTGAATTTGTTAGGGGTGTTTCCGCATTCTCTATGATATTTTCAGACACGGTGCCATGGCGAGGCCATTTATACCATCCTCTTCCATAAAGATGCAGTGCTACAGCAACTGTGAGCTTTCTGTACTTCGCAAAGGAGAAGCAAACAGCAGAAGACAAGAATTCGCTTTGCAATGGCTTTTGTGGTTGTGAAACTGAAGGAACTTGGATTCAAACCTTCTGTGAATGGCTTTCCCAGAGGTATCATATTCCAGTAAATCCACTGGCCTATTTTTTCCATAGGATATGTAAACAAATATGACAAGATCTATGATAATTTATAAATTCCAATGTGCTTAACAGGGAGGAGGAAGCATGTTGAAGCTCCTGATCATGTCAAAGGGTGGGCCCACCACTGAGCAGCTGTTACTTGATGATGTGCTGTGGAGAAGCCAGGTAATTTATGCCCTTTATACCCCACCCTGTTATGCTGCTTTATATACCTTCTGCATCACTCTTGAGTCTCCCAATGACGTACACAGCCCACAGAAGTTAGAGTAAAATCAACCATGATTCCATCAGCTCTGAAGGAAGGAATTCATTAGCATTTTTTGTTTGTTTTTTAATAGAGGAACAGTTATTCTCAGTGCTCTGTGGTGGAGTCATCTCACTGTAGTGAAGACTTGCGACATCCCACCTATCCCCACTCTTTTTAACTGTTATATTGAATCACTGCTGCACTTGTTGAGGTAACTCCAAATATAAGGGAGAAAACAGACTACACATTACCCTCCTTCCTAATGCTCTTCCTCATAGTCAGTTTTCTTCCACTGACTGCTCCCTCAAGGGTCTAATGATATAAATTTTTCTTGTACATTAAATCCTTTTGGAAGACCAGCTTCTCTGTCCCAATATTTACTTCTATCATTGCATAGGCCTTAGGCTGTCCAATATTCCTGGGAATTACACCTTCTACTCTAGAAAAGAACAAATAAGTGGTGTCCTGGTTGCTCACCTGTTCTTACGACTTCAACAAAGAGAACTGCAAATCAAAGGGATTTTAGTTCTTGTATTGGCTATATTAGAGATTAAGCAGGTACTGGAGCATTATATTCAGGAAGTAATTTGTACTCCTCACTATTAGTTACAAGTAAAGCAAAGGAAAAGCATGAAACTATGTATGATTGTCCGCTTGCTTGTTTACCTGCACAACACACACCTGTCAAAGGATGGGAGATGGCTGTCGTTCCGCTTTTTCCCCTGTTTAGGTGTGGGTGATGTGTGGGGCTACAGCTAATTAATAAATTCTTGCAGAACAGCTTTTCTGACAGACAGTGCTGATTCAACAAAGCGAAAGATTTCATGAGGGATATTTTTTTATATATATATATAATCCAGTCTCACAGGAAATTATTAAAATGTTTGGTTTTAAAAGGTCAGTGCATTCTGTGTTGGATATATTTTATATTTTATAATTTACAATACAGAAATTGAAATAGTAAAGCAGAAGCAAATATTCTTACCTTTTATGACAAACCTTTTTTGAACATTATTTTTTACAAAATATTGTCTTTTTCTCTTTGTTTTCCAAATTTAGGATATCCAGGTTTTCTTCAAGTCTAGGTAGTTCAGTTTCAATGAGCTCTTTTGGTGGCACTATCCAACCATCCAGTTTCTGTACAAGTTCCTATTCCTTTGTGAGAATAAGGGAAAAATTATAGCAAGTATGTACGTATGCACATATGTATGTATACATATACACTTATACACACAGAGACATTATGTCTGTCATTAACTCTACTCCTGGAATGTTTATTCTAATTCAATTTATAAAACCTGTTTTTTTTACAATTTTCTTCACCTCCATGACAACATACCTGCCCTAGAAATTATGTCTTTCTTATCCACAAACTCTTTCCATCCTTTATTTTTTTAAGTCTCTTCAAGATCTTAAATGTGTGATACTAATATTTGTCAGAAAAAGTCGCAAGCCAAACCTTTCTGAAGTACTAACATACACTAAACTTGGTAAGACTTCAATCACAACTTGCAAGACTGAGTGACTATGCAGAAATTATAACATTTTATTCAAAAAAAATTGTATTTTGTTATACAAAAAGGTCTTGTAAACATACAGTTAACAGAAAAATGAAATAGATTACACTAATTGCCTTTGACAAAAACACTCAAGTAAATGGAATTTATTGAAATTGTTGACACTAAGGAAAGAACTTTAATGTGATAATTTCTTTAATGCTTCCTTTGAAGCCACTTGCAGAATATAGTGACTGCAGACGTGTTTATGGCTGGTTTCATCCAAGTCATTGTTATTACCGAAATGGGAGCTATTTTCTAAATAAAGTCTATATTATCTGTGTATCACAAGTCCTTCTGGATGTTCGGAGCCAGAAGAAACTGATAAGATCTGCATGATACAAGCCCTATAATATCATAAATTGACTTCTGCAGTTGCATGACACACCATGACCACTCATCTGCCTCATTACTCCCTTTCACTAAAGGGCCACATTGCTGAATTTGTAAGCTTGGTGATTCCAGTCATCTCCCAAGAGTGCGTTGCTTGCTCTCCCATGCTGTGGGGGGACAGGTGTCTGCCCCACGGGCAGGCCCTGGAGCGGCGGGTGGGGGCCGGTGTGTGACCAGGCCATGCACGGGGACACGCGGCTGGGCTGGCGGCTGGGCCTTCTCCTGGGGCAGGACTGACCTGACAAACAGGCAGTTAGAAAAGGAGTTTGTGAACCTTGGCATTGGTAAATCATCCAAATCTGGCCACTCATCTTCTAGCAGATACATATTTTACTGTTCTGTAGGAAAACTCTGTCAGGCAACTGAAAGATTTTCGCTGAAGAAAAGCAGCCTGCTGTATATTTTCTTTTATTTTATCCTTGGAATTCAGCTGGCATTAAATAACAATATATTTATATTTCTCTGCTTACAGTTCTGGGAAGTGTCCTTACATAGCAAACTACTTGAGAAAAGGCCTCTTACAGCCCTTTATTGGGACAAAGGTCCTGGTATATTCATACAGTTGCAGTGAGATTTGGATACATGTACCTTGTACAATTAACAAGGTCACATCCTTGAAAAGAAATTAACTATACCAGTGGAAAGGAGGGATAATTACATCAATACTGAGAAAAACTGCCAGCATCGCCGTTTCAGACAAATACCCCAGCTCTGCTAGCACAGGTTTGTCAATGGGTATCTACAGCTGGCACTTGTCACTGACAGACGTTAGTCACGTAAGACGCATGGTGAACAGTCTTCTTACTTTGCCGGGATAAATGGACTTAAGAATATGTATTGTGCATTTCTGAATTATGGTCTCTCTTTTTAAATACATAAATGAGCAGTTTAACAAGGGAATTTGCATTCTGCAACCCTCAGCTGAAGCCCTGTCTTTAAATTCAAGGTGCTATCCCTAGAACAGCAACATTTTTCTTCCTTGATCGCACCTACCTGATGTTCCTGCAGGCACATCTCTGAATATCAGACATCGTGATTTGCATAACTATTTTAACTCTTTTAAATTGTGTCTTTACAACAACACAATGACAGAATTTGTCATCCCAAATGACATTCTGTTTCTGGGGGTCAGTGCTTTGTGGGTTTTGTTTGAAATAGCACAGGAGTTACAGCTAAGGGCAGGCAATGAAAAATGACTGGATATCTTACAATCAGCATCAGGAGCCTCCACAAAGGAACAACAGCAATAACAGCAAACACACATTAGTTTGTAAACTCCATAGGATGTCATTAAACACTGCTTTCCTATGTCTTTAAATAAATACTTAATATTCTGTCTTCAGTTATGCAAAACCAACATTTAGGAATCACCATGATACACTGAATCGGTGCAAGTTTGTCTAATAGATTATTATGTCCCTGACAGCAGCCAATACTGGCTGTTTCTGAAGAAGGTACAAGAAACACGTTAATGATCAATTACAGAAGAATCTGCCTTTTGGGCAGCAATTTACAATTTTTGTATGCTAGTCACTTTTAGCAAAAATGATACTGCTTGTACCATAGCACTACGTGCAGATATGAATAATGGGATTACTGCTTTCCCTTATGAAAGTTCTTTGAGCAGTCGACGGCTTGAAAGTTGAGGTGGTCTCTGATTAAATGACTGTGATCAGTTGGGTTTTTCTTGTACTTTTCAGGGGTGGCAAGGTGAAGGGGGCTTCATGGCTATGGAGTAAATGAGAGTTCCCTTCCTTTAACTAGAGAGAGCCTGAAACAATCATTCTGGCATTATACTATTTAGGGCCCTGAAGAACAACTCAGAGATGTGTGTCGTGCTCTCATCTTTGCCAGCATCTGTTCATTTTTGTGGCCTTTGCGGAAGGCTGGGCTCCTTGCTTTGAGAAATTTTGCAGGGCGAGGTGCTCCTTCCAGACCCTGAGTTCCACATTTTGTGTGATTTTGTCCCTGCATTGTATATGACTAAACAGAAATTTTGTCATTGCGGAAATGTGAGTTAATGCTTCTTGATAATTTCTATTTGGGACAACAGCTGTTTGTCTGAACATAACAAACCCTTCTATCATGCTCGATTTCTGATTGTGGTAAGATTATGGCATTTTTTTACCTACTAAATAAGAGTATATATCTAGTTTTATTTTGCAGGGTTTTTTAAATTCTGTATTTTTAGATTTTTGAGCTGACTTAAATTGATTTTGTGGGAATGGTAAAGAGATCATATGATATATTTTTCAGATCTAAACAAGTTTTAAGATGGGAAGAATGTACAAGAAATAGTATTTTTCAATGGCTTTCATGTGTCCCTTGCTAGAGTATCTGACTGAGAAATAACTGGGTGCACAGTTGCTTAGAGGGGTTTTGCACATCTGAAAAATCTTGAGCTCTGACAGGGAAGAGAGAGAAGAGGAACAGAGAGATTGGTATTTCAGCCTAGCGACTTTCCATCCTCTAGGGAGAGTGTCTGACATGGGTTAGACCTACTTAATTTTTAGACCAAATTACCTTTACGCATTTGCTTCTGGTTTGGGGACATTTTTTATTGCCATGTGGTCTTAGTGCTTCACTTTCATGTTGGAAAAGCTGTTCTGAGTCATTGCATCCCCTACTGGAAGCCGACTGAAAAAAGGCCCCATTCAGGCACTAAATTCTGCTGGGTTTGCTGTGGAGACGCAGTTGGTCAGGCAGCCCAGTGCAGCTGTGGATGCGGCTGTGAGTCAGGAACCAAACCTCCAAGGGGACAGAGCGGCTCACCTGCCACTCCGCAAGGGACGTGTAAGACAGGGAGGGGTTGGGGAGGCATCTGATGTGCAGCTAAACCAGTAACAGTGACAGCACTGAGAAAGCAAATATGATTATTATAATTTTTGTGTCTCTTCTGAATACTATCCAAGTTGCTAGTCTACATGTAAAAAAGCAAAATGCCATGCAAGTCCCCTGTGTATTGTTCTTCCTCCTATTGTGCTTAATGACTGATCAGTTATATAAAATAGGTACAACTCTTTGATAATGCTTATGTAAGTACCTGTTTAGTAATCCTTCTCTGAATGTCACATTTTAACTGGTGGAATTTATTAATATTTATATTACTGTAACGCTGAGAGACATCAGCTAGGTTATAGCTATGTTGCGCTAGGTACTGCAAAAGAGAGACTATCAGCCTGCCACATGAATCCTTGCTCCATATATTTACTTTATGAAATATATCTTCTGTATTTGCATTAATGGGAGGCGACACAACATTGCAAAATTGACCAACAATTTACAGCCTCTTTATTTTTTAATTAAAAACATAAATATGCTTCTATGTAGCAAAGGGAGGTTTGCTAAAATGAATTCAGAATTACTTAATAAGCTTCCTTCCTTCCACCCACAGCTACGCAGGAATTTTCCATAAAGATATAGAAATAATTTGACTTTTAAGAAATATTAAAGAGTGAATGAAGAAATAATCAAAAGCTTTTATCATTTTAGGCTAATATAGCAGTAGGTGAAAGATTAACTTTCAGTAATACACAAATAATGACTCAAAACTCACAAATAATGCCTTTGTCAGTTATAAAGGAATAAAACATCATTATAACAACCAAATGTAGAATGAATCCTTGGGACTATCATCTGCTCACTATCCTCTGTGAATAGGAATAAAATTGGGCTTATTTTGCTCTACTTAGCAGAACTAGCATTATAGCACACTAGTACTTTGTATTTGCAGATGGTGTGCTAAAGTACTTTCATTTTAACCTATCCACTACCCAAGGACGGGCACATAAATAAGCTAGAGTTGGTCACAAGACTACAGAGAGAGTAAAGCAAACATTTTTAATAATTATACTCAATTTTATGTTCTTGGTAACATATACTTTAAAGCCAGATTAAATCTCAGAGTTAAGTAGTAGTTAGAGTTTGATATGGCTTCGACATAAATAAGAGAATTGTTCTTACCAGCTAGAATGTTTTACAAAATTTATTTAGTATTTCCTATATTAGTTCCATGAGAAAATGACCCTCATATTTGATCAGATATGTATGCAAAATATAAATCTTTATTTTTTTATTTTAATTTTAAAGTTTTTAAGACTAACCCTTCCAAATACTTCAGGTTATAATTCTAGGTTGTATAAACTTCAGCCTTTGCAGCAAGTCTACCATGTCAGTGCTAGCATTAATGAAACACAAATAGTTTGTCTGTAATCCAAAAAAGAAACAATCTTGAAATGATGGAAGGGATTACTGGTGATAATAGTCAAAAGTATACTGCATTTACAAAAAAACCCTAAATGTTGCAATCTCTATATCCTGTGCCTCACCCCAGCTGTCTGTGAGACGGCTTTCAAATCCACCAGTGGATTTCAGCCACATTTGGAAGGAGACACAGAACTGTCAAAGATAATAGGAGACTGGATAGAATCAAAACCCCCTATGAATGCTCCCAAGCTGCAACATGGTCAGCACCTATTAGACGTCAGAAAACGATCATGGGGTCTTAGCAATGGGCTCCACACAGCAATAGGAGATCAGGATTCAGTAGTTCTGCTGCTCTTCGAACTAGTTATCAGTAAGGATGAAAATGAAGTTACTATATGTGTGATGAGAGCAAAATTCAAAGAGCTGAATGTGCTCCACGTTCTGAAAGAGCTGATGCACAGTCAGAAGTGGGATTGGTTGTGATCCAGCCTGTAAAAGATTTTTAAGCAGGGTACAATTGTATGAGGAGTTCGAAGAATAGCAAACAAAGCTCTTCCATTTAGGCAGGCAGAAAAAGTGATCTAACATGAACAGGCACTTTTGGATGTGTTAAAGGAAGGAAAAATTGAAGATATGGAGGTGAGTGGAAGGTAAAGAGGCAAAAAGGTTTACCGAAGATAAATTTGGCCAGACCAGTCTGCTATCTATCCCTGGCAAACCAGCTTATTTTTAGACACAGAAAACACAGCTGATCTAATCCACCACACTTCATCTGAAGGACTCTTTGATAGAGGATGTTGTTGATGCCTGAAGTTTATATAAACTCATAAATCAATCAAAAAAATTCATTGAAGAAAAGTCTCTTCAAGGCTATTAAATATATAGACACCTATTCTGATTAGGAAGTCTCTTAGCCATACGTTTATGGAGGTAATGAGACACTTTGGGGGAAGTAACGCTGTATACTCACCCCATTTTCATTCTCTTTCATAGATATTTACTATTGACAGATAGATCTTCAGTCTGATCAGTATGACCATCTTCATCCTCCTGCGTTCTCTTCTGAACTGCATTGAATTATGTGACAGAAATTTATTAATTAAACTGGAGAAGATGTGTAAATAATTCCAGAATTTTAAGATGGATAAAGCAAGGGCTGTATAAGCAATTGCAGTGGTGATCCTTCCCCTCTACTCAGCACTGCTGAGGCTATACCTGGAGTACAGTGCCCTGTTTGGCTGTGATGGTGGTGTGGGGGGCCCACTCATGGCGGACGGCAGCGGAAATGAGAAGAGTGGATGGGGCAGCTCTGGCCCATCGCAAGCAGCTGCCCCAGCTGCCATGGAGGACAGAGTCTATGTACGCCCCGATCTGAGGATGGAGGACCGGCTGGAGCTGGAGAGCATCCAGTGGCGCAAGCGGGAGATGCTGGTGGAGATCCAGCAGCTGTGGGAGGAGCTGAGTGAGGCCATGAGCAAGGTCAAGGGGCTGGAGGCCAACAATGGCAGCAAAACTCTCCAGATGAACCAAAAGATGGAGGTGGCCCTCAAGAAATTCAACATGGATCCCCAAAAGGGATCCAGTTCCTGGTGGAGAACGAGCTGTTGTGACCCATGGATGAGGACATCACCCACTTTATGAGGCCGAGGATCTCAACAAAATGGCAATCTGCAACTACCTGGTTGAGAGGGAAGAGTTCAATATTGGGGTGCTACACACCTTCGTGGATCTCCATGAGTTCACAGACCCCAACCTGGTGCAGGCACTGAGACAGCTCCTGTGGAGCTTCCAGCTGCTGAAGGAGGTGCAGAAGATTGACTGGATGATGGAGACCTTCACCAAACGCAACTGTCTCTGCAAACCCAGCATCTTCCAGTGCATAGACATCTGCTATGTCTTCTCCTTCACCGTTATCACGCTCAACACTTGCCAGCACAACCCAAACATATTCCCAAAATATTCTATGAATCTACCATTCTGTTCTGAGCTCCCCAGTACAAAAGAGATACAGAGCTCTTGCAGAGAGTCCAGTGGAGGACCACAAACATGATAAGGGACTGGAGCACCTCACATATGAGGAAAGGCTGAGAGGGCTGGGACTGTTTAGTACAGAGAAGAGCACAGGGATTGAACCAGATGACCTCCAGAGGTCCCTTCCAACCTCAGCCTTTCTGTGATTCTCCGACTGCAGACAACAGGGGCAGGTGGTAGAACTCCTCAAAGGTAGCTTCTAGGTCACATCTTATTTTCCTGTTACTCTGAAATACCTCAAAATTTAAAGCTGGGGTACACTTCAATTTTGCTGAATAAACAAAGCTGAATATCACCATTAGCGAAAGGAGTGACTGGAGTAAGATACAGAAAGAATTGGAGAACTATGAAGACAAGAAAAATAAAAATAGAAAACAACACAAAGTACCAAGTTCTGCTTGTCAGCTGGAGGAACAGAAAAAAGAGACTTGGAATGATGGCAATTTATGGGGTTAAGATCAAAGGTGTCTGCTTTTGGGTCCCTACCATAGGTTTACTTTGTTTTCATGTATTTCTGCCCATAGTAGTAAACAAATTCCACCTAAATTAGGTGTCATGAATTTCCCCCTTTCCCAATGAAAGGACTCAGCATTAACTGACAAGCTTTGTGGATCACATGCTGTGCAGGGAGTTTCACAGAGCAAGCTTGTAGAGCCAGCGCTTCTGCAGAGGCCAAACTCCGCATCCCGGGTCACTCTGCCAGCCACTTTCCTTTTGTTCAGTTTTCCCCCATCATGGGATCAAATTTGCACAAACTTGTATTCACCAGCAGTTTGTTATGTTTAGAGGAGAAGGAACCACCTTGCTGCTTCCCAGGGAAGCTGTGACATAGTGGAAACAAATCTGCAGAAGTCAGAGATCCAGACAGCAGTCAGATGTGGAGCTGGGCTCAGAAGCCAAGAGCTGAGCACATTCAGAAGGAAGGGACAGAGATGCGCTTTCTTCCACTTGGATTCTTTCACTCTATCTTTAAATACAGGAGTTGTGTAATATAAATTGTCACTTAGGGCTTCTTTTAAAGCATTTAAAGGATGGTGTGTATGTAGAGTCCCTGTTGGAAATCAGAGTCTGTAACCAGGTGAGAAGTGGTACACTTGGTTCTCCTCAGGACCCTTTAGAAGGGTGCAGATCTGCTCCCCATTAGGGCCTGTCATCACTTGGCCAGTGGCAGTGCTGCTGGGGATGCTTCCCACTGGGAGAAGGTAAGCCAGGCAGAAGAGACCATTATGGCCCCCAATCTCTGTGTTTAACAAGCGTCTGCAACAAGTTTTTTGAGTGAATTGAACTTTGGCAGTACCTAAATGAAGTAGCTGTTTTGATTGACTTGCTAGTCTAGTTGTAAGTGTTGAGGCCACCTGTGTCTTAAATTGTTAGTTCAGCCAAATAATTCCTCAGGGAGCTGAGAATTTATTACCTTTCCCCAATGTGAAAATAATTAAACATAACTTGTATTTTAAGTGGGTAGGTTAGAAAGAATTAAACTATTTAGAGTAGTTGACTTGCTGAGAATGTTCTTCCTGAATCTAACAGAAGCACTAAATGTATTGTGGCTGAATTTGCCTCTTTACAGACTACAGTTAAACATCTTTTTTTATGGGTGAATTATGTGGCTGAGCCTTTCTGAGAAAATATTTAGTGGAAACATTTTTCTCTGGCGCATTTCTGAACTGATTCACAGAAGTATACACCTATATTTTCATAGGAATTAGGATCTTTTTGGCTCTGTTCCATAGGGGTGGAAAATAGTTTTTAATTGACAGGAAATATGTCATTCAGCATGTTCTGATAAGCTGTCCTCTGGTTGTTTAAGCTTTAATATCTTACCACCTTGATGGTCATTCTTGTTAAAGAAGACACATGAGCAGTTGAGGTCTATATTTATAGAGACCAGTGTTGAATTCTAGTATTTTATCTAGGCAAAGGTGCTTCTGGTAAGCTGTCCCAAGGGACAAAATTTGCCACTGGAACAAATACAAATGGATTTTAAAAGAAGGCTATCTACCCAGAGACTGATCTTGGTGACTGGTGGCCTCAGACACCGAAGTTTCTTTGTGGGACTCTACATAAGGCCCATAGACATCTCCAGGAGAAGGGAGATATGGGAAGAGGCTGTTTGGCCTTGGCTTAGCAGGCTGCAAGGACTCATGTGGAACAGTAACAGCTGCTGGAATATTCTTTGAAGAAGGAGGGAAAAGACAAAGAATCTGGAGGAAAAGCCACTGGGTGTCCTGAGGGTGGCTGTAGGAGCTGCAGGGAGCAGCCTGGCACAGCCAGGACTGGGACAGGGACACAGTGCCCTGCTCCCAACTGCGAAAGAGTGCTGGGGCACTCAACCCCGAGGTGTCACTGAAAGTGAGGTGACAAGTTTAAAATCTGCACTGCCGATACAAGCGGGACCTGCAAAAATCTGTGAACTAACGTCTAATGGGTTGGGGTAGGAACTGGTGGTACACTCCTCACATGGCACTTCCAGCAATTGTGCTAGTGTCAGTTTAACTGTCTGAGCATGCAAAGCATCATGTGTGTTATTTGTCAGAATACGGCTGTTTATAGGAACCCATGGAGGGCTCAAGCTGGGAGAGGCTGGTGCTCAGGCACACATTTTGCCCATGCCTCTGACTTTGCATTGTCTCTGTACACGCCTGCACATCGCTGTGCCACACGTTCACGCTGACAGCCAGAGAGGCATCAGTTGCATTATTATCTAAATCCCAACAGTGTGCTTAGATCTGATGATGACACTAATATACCCTATTTCTGTACAAAGAAAACTGCACTGCGAAAAGCAAGGAGGATGGCAGATGGGAGCTGCGGCTTGTCAGGTGTGGGGGTTTATAGGGACTACTTGTCTGGGGGTTTTGCATACTCTCTTTTCATGTGTTACTTTCTGAAAAAAAAACAGACCACAAACCACAATATAGTTCTGGTGTCTCGAGTAGTATCTGTTTGTGTGCTTGTACACATGTACATAACTGTCTGCAATATTTTGCTGTAATATTGCCAGCATGATTTTTTTTTTAATCAGAAGAGTTGCCAGTAGCACAGTCTCTGCCTGTTTCCTACTCTGACAAAGATGCAATTTCACAGAACACATCTAACCATTCTTATTTCCCAGAATGTCCCAAAGTTTGATCTTTTTAAAAGGAAAGATAGGAAAGGCACCTTGAGTATTATTGCTACTGCTGCTTCCCTTTAATGGTTCTGTGGTGACACTGCTTCGTGCAGGATTACTGTCACTGGCACGGAGGGGATATAGGAGATTGGCTGCCTTGAGGAATGAGATGAGACGATAAAGGAAAGAGGATATTACCTCTGCGGCATCTGGCTCCGTCTCTTGATTTTCATTCCATGTGTTCTGTGTGGAGCCAAGCTGGGGCTTGAAGCAGTTTCTTGCCTTTGCGCACCTGCCATTGTTCGGCAACAGCAAAGAGAGTGAGAGAATTGTGACAAATCTATTTTACTTAAAATAACTGAAGTGTGTAATTGTTTGAGAGGGCTTAGCAGGCAAATGGGATAAAGCCAATAGTTATGCAGATCACCAAAGGTACAGGTTACAGTGACAGAGGGATGCAGAAAATTGACTCATACTGTATTATTCTTTGGTAAGCATTGACGTAATTGTATCACTTAAGTGCTCATATTGCAGTGAACATGATTTTCAGAGTCAGAGTGCTGCATTTCTGCTTAACTGGAATGAAAACTCTAAATTTCTTAACTACATTTTGCTTTGTACAGCAAAGGCTGAAGTTTTCTCTGCAGAAATGAAGTTCCAGGATACTAACCCCTTTGGAGTGCAGCAGTTAATCTGGGCCATTTTTGCTTCATATGCATCGAAAGTGTCACAATTAAGGCTGTTTGTCACTGTATGACAGTGTGTCGAGAAGAAGAAATGTTTTAGCTGACCTTCGCTTGTTAGAGCGAGTTTTCCTCTGAAGGTAGCAGCGTGTGGGTGGCTCTTGAGCGTGTGTCTGTCATCAGGCAGCTGCTCTGCCAGTGGTTGTACCTTCGCACTCTCCAAAGTGGTGTCTATCCCAGATAGTTTAAGTAAAAATGTTGTCCCTTAAAAATCTCGGTCATGAGGGATTTCAGTTTTCTATTGAAAGTTGTCCTGTCTTCTGTTATTTGATGTCTGTTCCTTTCAGGGAGGGGTAATTAAGGGCCAGAAGAGAAAAAAAAGAAAAAAAAATGTATCTTACCTTTCTGGCATGTTTTCAAAGGATTCAATTTGGGAGCACAAAACAGAATTCCTTTAAAAAACATGATTGATGTGGGAGCTTTAGCTAGGTGCTGTCATCTGATACCAGGGCTTTTTATTAATGCATATTGCACGATAGAAATGCATGGGACAGGATGCCAGACTGTTGACAGTGTTTGTGTGTGGCATCCCTGTTACATGAATAGATGGGCTGTGTAAAGGTGCATTTTGTTTCTTCTTTCACTGGTTCATTTCTTTAATCTGAAGTGAAACTGAAAGATCTAACTGTGATGCAAGGAGCTCTGAGTGAAAAGTGGTGTTAAGAAAATCTACCTTGAAGAGGAATATTTTATATACAGAATGTTATCTTTCTCTAGAATGGAAATGCTTAAAAGGTAGTGGCCCTATATTATGCATGCTGCAGAGGGCTGGGAAACCATTCATGAACATTTGATGTTTCTGATTTTCTGCATATATATGCACATATATACACATGCATATGGACATATTTCATATACAGATATTCACCAATACTCATATACACCTAGATGATATGTCAATATGTATATGAGATATATAAGGTATATATATGACAGCACAATCACTGAGAGTTGTGAAATGTTGTTAAGACTGCTTATCAATAGCCTTTAGAGTTAGGAGGTATTTCTGATGGTGAGCAGCCTCTTTGTCTCATCTACAGAAGGACAATAAACTGTGAAACACTTATTATTTTTGAAAATGCAGTTCAGAAACAACACCTATAAATAGATTAACTTATACTCTGTTTTCCTATCTCTCTCTTTTTTTTTTTTTTTTTTTTTAATGTGGTAATAATGAGTTGCCTGGGCATAATGGAACCCTGATGAAATGAAAAATTTGACACCTTTTTTAGGAGATTATAGATAATCATCTTGCCTATAGATACCAGTAGCTCTGGGGAAACCAAAGGTGGTCTTGCATAGTGTTAAAAGAAGTTAAAATATAGGTACTGGTCAACACACACACGTATATATATATATATATATATATATACACACACACACAATGACATTTTTCACCAGCTTTCTAAGGAAGATTCAGGCAGTAGTTTAAGGGTTACGAAGAGTAAGCCTTAAAAAAACCCTGACTTTTTTCATGAAGCAGGTAAGAAAATAGTTTAATAAATTGTTTAATGGTAATATAAGACAAAAAGTTTGTGTATTTTTTGCTTTTTTATTAAGATCCCAGAGAATTTTACCAAGAACTGTGGATTTACAAGCATGGTAAATGCATTCACCAAGAATGGGATCTGAAACTGCAAACATTTATGTACATGAATAACTTTATGGAGATTTGTGCTTGACCAAGTAGGTACATGTTATTTGCCCTGCACGATTATTTGATCTTTTGCTCGTATCAGAGAGCTGAGAGCTGGCCCTGGCTGGCGTCCAGCATTATTTAAAATGGTTTCCTGCAGACCTTAACTCAGATAACCTTCTTTGTGATGCTTTTGCAAACAGCGTTGAACATAGTCCATTCACAAAAAATTGCACCCACAAAATAAATCTTTCAAAACTGCTTGTCAGATTGCCTTGGTACAGCACTAGCTACTTAAAGCACTGAAGAACTGTCCAGTAAATAAAAGGTACTGTTAGAAACCGCTAATAAAATTTAGAGAACCACCCAGTGACAAATTTCAAAAGACCAGTCTTTCAATAGAAATGACACTACTTGAGCACAAGTAGGAAAATTATCCAAGGAGTAGAAGATGAAAGGTTCAGAAAATCTAACTTTTTATATAGTGGCACACTCAAATCCATTTCCTGTAGGTATAAAATGAAAATTGCTATTTAAGAATAGAGATTTCGAACAAATGGCAGAGTTGGCAGAAAGAACTGCAGGACCTTGGATTTTGGAGAAAATACCTTAACACGAACATACTGTGTACATATTGCCAGGAGTAAGGAGAAAAGGGCAATAAGGTAAAACATTTGTCTGAATATATGTCTCAAGACCTGCACTCAGACAATGGATTTTTTCCATCCATTATATCAGAGCCATTAGATGAGCTCAGTAAATTTACCGTTTGAAGACACTAAGGTAAAATATAACAATTTTTTTCAGTGGAATAGCTCTTCAGATTAGAGCCATTGTAGGGTACGAAAAAAAGTGTTCAGGACAAAATATCTAAAAAGACTGGGCAACATTGTTAGGAAACAACAAATTTTCTGCTGAAGAATCTCCTTAAATTGGCCAAACGCCTTTGCAGCAGATAATGAGCTATATTTCCTGAATACATAGTCTGAGAAACTCTTAATTGCTCATAAATCCATGTACTGGAAAGTTTGGAACATTTAATGAGTTGGCAACAGACTTCAAAGAAAAGGATTTCGTATAGGCTGAATTAGTAGAAACTAATGGACAATGGGTAAATAAGAAGGACTGCAGGTGAAGTGTTGTTAGGACAAACCAACCCATATATTTTGGATATTAAATCTTTCCTTCATGGTCAAGGATATCTGTCTTCTGCAACGATGATGACTTCTACATATAGTTTGAGGCATGAATGTCAAACAATAATGCATACCTTGCCTTATTGCAAAAGGATCTTGGGCTGTTCATTTTCCTCAGGGGTGTCTTTAGTTGCTTGAAACAGAGGGAGTCACATAAAAGACAATGACACTATATGCCTTATTGCTGTAAGCTGGTTTTGTTTCTCTGTTCTCCGAGTAAGAGTTTGATAAGGCCTGACTTGTTCATGCAGACACTCACGTAGAAAATCTGTCTTTTGCAGACTTGTGTCTTGCATCTGTGATTTAGAAATGCCTATATTGATTGAGATCCTTGTTGTAAGTCTCAGTACCTTGTACTGATACCGCTCAGTGAACATCCAACTTTGCATCAGTTCTACAACTGGCCGCCCTCTCACATGGCACTAATGACCAGGCAGACTCAGCAAACCCTGCACACGCATCGTTAACACTGACCCTTCTTTCACGTGGCTTCTTTCACCAATGACGAACAGGTGGCATCTACAGGCAACCTCGAGTTTGAGATTATTGTGGTGGGTTGACCCCGGCTGGACGCCAGGTGCCCACCAAAGCTGCTCTGTCGTTCCTCTCTGCAACTGGACAGGGGAAAGAAAATATAAAAGGCTCGTGGGTTGACATAATTAGCTGATGTATTAAGTATTAAGGCTTTTGATAATTTCCAATGATATCGCCTTTTTTTTTCACAGAATCACAGAATGTTAGGGATTGGAAGGGACCTCAAAAGATCATCTAGTCCAATCCCCCTGCCGAAGCAGGACACCTAGGTGAGGTTACACAGGAAGGCGTCCAGGCGGGTTTTGAATGTCTGCAGAGAAGGAGACTCCACAACCTCCCTGGGCAGCCTGTTCCAGTGTTCCGTCACCCTCACTGAGAAGAAGTTTCTTCTCAAATTTAAGCGGAACCTCTTGTGTTCCAGCTTGAACCCATTACCCCTTGTCCTATCATTGTTTGCCACCGAGAAGAGCCTAGCTCCATCCTCGTGACACTCCCCCTTTATATATTTATAAACACTAATAAGGTCACCCCTCAGTCTCCTCTTCTCCAAACTAAAGAGACCCAGCTCCCTCAGCCTTTCCTCGTAAGGGAGATGCTCCACTCCCTTAATCATCTTAGTTGCCCTACGCTGGACTCTCTCCAGCAGTTCCCTGTCCTTCTTGAACTGAGGGGCCCAGAACTGGACACAATATTCCAGATGTGGTCTCACCAGGGCAGAGTAGAGGGGAAGGAGGACCTCTCTCGATCTACTAACCACCCCCCTTCTAATACACCCCAGGATGCCATTGGCCTTCTTGGCCACATGAGCACAGTGCTGGCTTATGGTCATCCTGCTGTCCACCAGGACCCCCAGGTCCCTTTCCCCTACACTGCTCTCTAATAGGTCATTCCCCAACCTATACTGGAACCTGGGGTTGTTCCTGCCCAGATGCAGGACCCTACACTTTCCCTTGTTATATTTCATCAAATTGTTCCCTGCCCAACTCACCAGACCTGCTTTTAGTGCAGATTATTTCCCCTTTTGTGGAGGCACAGGTCTGCCTAAAGGAAGAAAAAACTAGAACAAAAGCTTTCCCAACTCTTCATGCTCATTATCTCCCCTTGGCAGAGGAAGATGCAGTGGCCTTCAGTCAGATTTCTACTGGAATCATGGTGCCGTAGAGCAAGAGTACAGGGTGTTTAAGGCTTTCCTCCCTGGCACAAACCAGCTCACTAGTTCAGCAGGACCTCCACAGAAACTATTCTTTTTAATCCGTGAATCACAACTCAAAAAGTTACAAAAAATATAAAGCCTTTTCCAAACCATCTGCCCACAAACCTATTCAACGCCCTGCATCAGTCTAGAAGTTTTGTCTCCCTTCTTGGGGGACTCTGACACAGTGTGTTTACAAAGTAAAAGGTGACAACTGCTGCGAAAGCAATGAAGATTATTAGTGATTATGGATGCTTCCTATCAAAGCTGTCCAAGATGCTGTAAGTTTTACACAGGTTTCTGCAAAAATATAAACCTTGGAAGTTGCTGGACTGTAAAATAAGCAGTACACTATGACACTGGCAAACCTTTAGAAGATAAATCTTGGCAGCCACTGGACTGTACAATATTAAGCACACTCTGACACCATTGGATCTCTGAAACTCCAGAGGAGGGTCCTAGAAGTGATTTTTCTCATGTAGCAGAGTGAAGAAGACTGTCTAACCTTAGAAATCCATCTGGCTTAATTTAATGTACAACTAACCTGTGTAAGTGCATGTGGGTGAGCTCCTAAAAAGGCAACAATGGCAATTATTTAGTTGGTTTATATTGGTTTATATACCACAATGGTAGCTCTGAAACAAAGCCTGGCAATTCCAGTTCTCGGAGAAATGACTTATCTGTAAAAAATAAGTTTCCAAAAGGGTCAACAACTTTAACGACAGTGTAGTTTTACCATATCCAAACTTTTGAACACAATGAGCTTGAGCCCCTTTATTTGTGCCTGCTTAAAATCAAAAGAGGCTTGCCATTTTATTTCTAAATCAAATTTCCTTTTCTTTCCTTTTTTTCCTCTTTTTTTTAGCATCAGTGAGAAGCTCCCATTTCCTTCTTTATTTCATCTTCTCTTCCCTGCCTGTGGTAGTTTGGTAGGTTTTAAGTTTATCCTTAAAAACCCATGCAGAAAAGCAGCCTCTCAGCTCACTGATCCAAGAGACTCCATCTACTAGGAGCCCCTGAGACTCAGATTTCTCTATCCCTGCTGTGGGAGCAGCTACCTGCTTGAATGTTCTTTGCACGTTTTCGCGTAGCTCCCATGCCACAGCACTGCTTGACCTCCATACTTCCTGCTCTTCTCACAGTTTCCTACTTGGCATTTTCCTCCCCTCTGTTACAGCACATTCGCCTGCACTCTGGCTCCATGTCCTCATCTTCACGCTTGTCTGCCCCTCCACTGCATCCCTCCTGGTCCATACATTAGTCTCACTCAATTTGCTGTCCCGTTTCCGAACGCATTTTCCCTCCCCGCTGCTCCCACCGTCTCTGGCATGTCCATATTCTCCTGTCCCCTGCCTGGCCCTCACAGAGTAGCTAACGGACCATTAGCTTCCCTGATGGCATCCTGTCTTCTGTCTGATTGCAAATAACAAAGACTGGCATCCATCTTCACTGGTTTACCCTCACTTTCACCCTGAAACTTTAAACGGATCTGGCAGCCAAGCTTCTGAGATCAGGCTTGGCCTGATCGTGGCGTCGATAGTGGGAGACGGAAGCCATTTTACTGATAGATCAAATTTCACAAACTTGGAAATACAAAAAAAAAAATTAATGGTTGTCATATCCTAAAATAATATATTAATAAAACTCCTCTATCTAATCTGTTCCATGATTTGAGTGAAAACATGAAGGCTGGTGAGGCTGCTGACAGAGGGTCCTACACAGCAGTTGGAGAGGTGTGAGATCAGGGAGGACTGAGAACGGGACTTTTCCTCTGGTATTGGTAGGACTGTGCTTCAGTGAAACCCTTACAAAATGTTAATATCACTTATCGAGCTCAAATCCTAAGTAAATGAACCTTGCTTGCCTCACTGGCTTTCACCTCTCTGTGGAAAGTTGTCCTGCGCTTTGGAACAATTCCTGCCCTTTCTGTGACAGCTGTCTGTAAAAACCTAGAAATGATGGCAACTTCATTACAATATTTCTTGCTGCACACTGTAAAAAACTAATCATGACCCAAAACTAATCACTGGACCTAATAAAACATCTTGCCTTTGATGACTTCAGAAGCTATATTTTATTTCTAAAGTTAATCTACCCTTAATGTGTGGGGAGGGAGGACAACAGACCATGTCCTCTCAGCACAGGCTGGGAATCTCAGGCAGTGTGTCGTTTTGACAGCTCTGAATAGCCATCCGTCACCTAACAGACAAATAGAGGCTGCAGTCTCTTTGCAGCAGTTCTTTTTCAATGCTGGGATGACATCTGTGCCCTCTGCAAAGGCTTGCACGGAGTCAGCCTTGGAGAGGGATGGGTTTCAAACAAGCTCAAGCAGGCTGTTTGCAAGGTGTGTTGAGTGTTATTTCTTCTTCAAGAACTGGTTCTCCAATGGCAATATAGTATTTGTATCACCCAAACTTTTGAGCAGGTGCATACCAAAATATGATTCCTACATAGTGGATAACAGCAAAAGGAGAATCACAGCCATATAGCTATATGTCACAGGCGAAATAAGCTATAAAGGCATACGCAAGACTCCAGCTGAAAGCAGAAATGTGTACAACAGAGGATTAAATAATGGCAATTTCTGATGTCGCTCTCTTTGATGAAAGGTTTGAAAATAGGGGTAAAGATTTGTAAAGACCTGTCTAGGGCAAACTGTGTTAAATATATATATATTATAAAGTGAATTTGTAAGCGAGTTCTTAAGAGGCTGGGAGACAATACAGTGAGAATAATTGCAAGTTGCTTATCCAGTTCAACACTTTGACCTAATATAGTCCTTCAAAGTAGGTGACTTGTGTTCTTTGTTAGGACTTTATTGTAAAATATAGTGTACAATAGTCAATACCATGTTCTCATAAAGATCAAAAGTAAAAATGCTAATTTACGTTTTCTTAACTATTTCATTCTTTTACTCTTCAGTGCTTTTATTTTTCACGGTGACCTTGCTAGAGGTCTGACTTTGTCAGAACATCAGACAGTCCAGGGCATTAGCAACCATGCTTTCCCATATATTTCTTGAAGATATTTTACTCTTATAGTGTACTGCAGAGCTTTCTAAAATGGTGGGATTATACTTCCAAGTATTTACTTCATTATTTCTTATGTTGGACATGTGTTCTTTGAGTAAAGTTGAAATGGTTTTATTTCGTCCTGGAGTGGATTTAACAAAATGTTAGTATTAACAATTAACCGCTAGGCTTGCCTGTTGAGGAAAATGTGCCCGGAAATAGTGTATCATAATTAAAATAACCCAAGAACTCTCCCTTAGTAAATTATTTCCTGCTTTATTTTTGGTATTTATACCGATAGAGGAGAACATAGCAATTGTGTAATTGTTTCCTATTGATATGTACAGTTGAGTAGCTCTCAGTCACTCACGCTATGGCCTTGCAGAAGTCATTTGGCAGTTCTATAGATTTTTAAGCCATCAGGGACCATTAGATCATCTTGTCTGAACTTCGTGCATAAAACAGGTCAGAGAATTTCATCTAGTTACTCCCGTATTGAGTAGAGCAACTGGTATCTGACCAAAGCTTGCCTTTATGTCACACAGTTTACCTATTTCTTTTTAAATGGAGGATATAACTTCCTATTTAGTAGCTGAGCTGTGAAAATTCATTAATGTTTCCGAATACTCTGATCTACTGGGTTTTAATGTGCTACAAAAGTGAACAGTAGAAATATTTCCAATGATGATCTAAACAGGATTTTTTAATCAATGTGATGAATTGGGTAAGATATTGGGACAAATTAATCAGTGGTGTCTCTAGCAGGAAGCAGTTTTGCCAACTCAGTCCAAGATTTTTTGTTATAATAGTTGATAGCAATTTGAAGAAGAAAAGATAAACAGTACGAAGTGACATGTTTTTAAAAATAAAATGTTAAACAGAAAGAAACTTTAAATATTTAATGTCATTAAATCTGATAAATGAGATTTTCTTTAGGTTTCAGATTAAAATTTGCAGAGCTTCTCATTTTTTTGTCTTCATTAGCCCGTGCATGTTTCATTAATTACTTGATTATATTAGTGGTGTGAACGTAACACCGAAATTCTTTTACTAAACATCGCTGGGACAAGGTGGTGATGCTTGCCCTGCCCCATGGGCGTGCTAAAGAGCCTCCCTTGGAAGGCGTTCAGCTGTGCAGGAGCTGTTGCCCAGCCTGGCCCAGGCTGCCAAGTGCCTGCTGGCTGCATGTCTGCTCTGTCACCTTTGCCTTGGCGTCAGGCGAAAATAACTTCCACACAGAGGATGGGAACCCTCTCAGATCATCCGTAACGAGAGAAGAGGAGCAGATAATCAAAGACGTGTTTTCCATCTTCAGTGAACGTGATTTCAGTGTGACTTAACCAGGCTTTCTATCAATTGCTTTCAGGATACCTACAGGGGTAGCAAAGTTTTAGAAAATATACTTGGTTTCACTGGTTTATATTTGTCTTGCCTTTTTAGTAGCATCGTCTTTCAATTTGCTGCATTGAGCAGTATTGCCCTTGCTGCTGTGAGTCTTCTCTGGATCCTCCTGGTTTTTCAAGAAGTTCCTCTTTAAGCAGCTGTTGGGAAGTTTCAATTTACAACAAATCTCCTTCAGAAAAGGGTGTAGTCAAGGCCATTCTGGTCTATTATTTATACTGTCTCTTAATATTTACCCACAGTCTATGTATATTTAGTATATTTGAAAAACACACACAGATGTATTTGCTGAACAAACAGTAACTGCTATCCCAAAGTTACATTTGGAGTGGGCAGAGCAAAACTTTTAAGAACGGTAGTATCTACATGGAGTAAACTGCTACACAGGGGGCACTAAAACCAATGATAATTATAGTATTTTATATCTCTCTGCCCATCCACACTTTCTTTTTTAAATAAATTTTGTTTACAATGTCACTTTTGGTTAGAAATATTAAAACTCAAGTTTTGGGGGTTTTAACCTCTGAACAGTTAACATGACAACAGAAATAAACACTTTTTAAGTGTTAATTTTTAAGTTAATTTTTAAGAACTAAAAGGCAGTTGACAATGTTTACAGGGGCTGTAATACAAGCTTTTGGGATCCAGTAAAGCGACTGGCACTTTTGAGAGCATCTTCTGCACGATTCTGCAGGATCTGCTCCTCTGACCAGCTTGATTCTGATTTCCTTTGCAAGCAGCAATTATTAACTTACTGCCCTGAAGTTATTGCTTCATTTCTTCATTGGTTTCTGAAAAGCTACATCATCTGTCCCTTGTTTGCTGCAAAACTGGAGAGGAGGAGGCAACCAGCAGGGCTGTTGGGACTGAGAGATAACCCTGTGGGAAGGGAGTCTCAGGGAGGAGACAGACGGAGCAGGGAAAATGTCTCAACACGTGAGGCAGAGAGCTGTGAAGCACCAAGCTACTGTTGGTGGACAACTCCTCTTTCATATAAAAAAATTTGAAGCTGAGGGAAGAGAGGCCTTCTAGTCTCCTTACAGTAGAAGAAAAATGACTTTTTAAAAAATTTTAAATTACTGTTTTGAAAGGAAAAGCAGATAGCACAATCACTACCATGCCTTGAAAGATGAGACTCTATTTAACATAACTGGCAAGTAATCCGAGAGGTGCTGCTATTCTTGCTGCAGGACTCGTAACTGCTCACATACACTTAACAAGCACTTGATCTTTTTTTTGAAAAACTACATGAAAAGACTTTGAAAAGACTTCAGTGATAAACAGTATAGTTACTTATCCAATCCCTTAGAACCAGCAGAATAGAAACCAAGGAAATGGATAGTTCAGGGTCCTTGCAAATCTTGACGTTTCCTGGCATGCAACCCCCCTATATTCTTCTTACCAAGAACAAGAAAATACATATTTCATCACAACTGCCTTAACTCTGACCTGTGCATTGTGGCTTTTATGTATTATTTGTATTATATTGATTTAGAGTAGAATTCATCTTCATGACATTTAGCCATCTACAGTTAGGGGTTTCACCTAAGCTATTTGTCCATGTTCCTCTTATAGTAAATGGAGAAAGATTGGTTCCTCCAAAAGGCAATTCATCCCATTTTAAGATAGGTGTCTGGGATAGACTGGATGGATTGCTCTCCATCACAATCTTCCTCCATTGCTTGTAGAGGGACTTAAGTGACTAGCTTAGGCTGAGAGCTCAACTTTCAGATGGCCAGAAATTAGATGAGACGAATCTCTCCCAAATATTATCTTTTAAGGGATGCATTTAACTGAGAAATATCTGGTAGCCAATTTGTCATGGGTTATTTGGCTAAAATTTGATAAGTGCTATTCCTTTGGAATCATATACCTGGCATTTAATGAATAACCATAATATCAAATAATAGTAAAATTACATATGGTTGATCAATACAGAACATTAATGTGCACATAAATAATTTTCTTGTTCTCTTTCAAGGGAATGCATTCATTTAGACTACTGGTAGAAAACAAAGCTTGGTTTTTTCTGAAGCGCCAATCATGAAGAATTCCTTTTGAAATATCAGAGAGCTGCAAGAACTAAGACTAAGTACTTCTGAAAAATCAGGCTGATAATATTGATTTAGGGTCAGAATAGAGGAGGAGCTGTAATATGTTTCTATTTAATAGGAATTGTATGTTCAGATTTTATTATGTGGGAGTACGAGATTTTTAATACTCTCAACTATTAATTTATTTGAGTTTTAGTGTCTGGCTTTGGAAATGATGCAATAGATACCAACACTATTGTCTCTTAGCAACACCAATTAGTATTTGAAACAAAGGAGGGTTTGCAAGCTTGGGCTTTTTCCCATGTTTTTACATAATCTTGTTCATGTGTGTGTGTTTGTGGACATGTTAGTGAATGAATCAGTTATTAACTGTTTTTCAAATGGGAGAGACAAGTCATCAACTTATTAAATTACAGGAATGGGTAGTGCAGGGCAAGTGAGGAATGCCTATCTGGAGTCCTGCCTCTTTCATCAAGCACCTGACAAGATACGCACCTCCCCTGGGTGGCTATGTTAGCCATGCATGCGTGCATATCACAGCATGCCTTCCTTCCAAATGCTGGTAGAAAGGGCTAAGAAGTCACTATAGATTACTTGTCAGACCTGGCAGTAGGGTAGACAGCAAGTTGCTACCAGACCTACTCCTTTCGTGTCAACAAATTGCCCTCTGACCTGGAAGAATAGGTCTGGAGTGAGAAATTATTTGCCCTAGATCAAAACCGGTTCTATGACCTGTTCAATTAAAACCAGGTTTGAATGGTTTTAAGTACCTTCAACTCAATGTTTGCACTGGTTTCATTAATCAACTCTTCCACAAGTTGTGGTATTTTCAATGCCAAGCCTGTACACGTCGCTTATGGAAGTACAAGGTTCCCACTGACTGATAGGAAGATTTCACAAATAAAAAAATAATTTTTATTTCTTTTGTTTTCCCTCACTAATTACAGCTACATCCTCTGACCGTACTTTGTGTAATATCTCTCCCGTCTCTAAAATTTGGCACTTGCGTATTCAAAAATAAATCACATTCCTCCTTCACAAGAGCTTGGTATGAATAAATTTGCATTCAGAATGAGCTGGTGGGGACAGAAAAGTGAGTCTGGCATTGTAATGACAAAACTGTATGACTGATATTCGTTTCATGACACTTCATGTTGTTATAACCACATCAAGCCTTAACACCACTCAGTTTACAACAGCCGTGGAAGACTATGCAGATTCCCCCTCATGCCTTGCCTTACCTTTCCCCTCCTGTGCCCTCTGCTGAACCAGCGCTTTTTGAGAAAAATGTGGAGGAAACCTGTGTTCACGTCACCGTGGACAATCTCTGACATTTGGCTATTTTTACACAAGTCACACATTTCTGCTGCAGAGTACCTGACAGAGCGAACAAACAAAAGCTGCTTCCAAGGAGCACATCTAGAAGAACTCATGGCTAATAATATGGTGTAGTGCCATAGTTTCCCCACGAGTGAAATCCCCATAGCAATAAATCACCAACAGTTCTTTTGCTGCATTTATGGTGCTGCCTTTTGCCATTTAAATCCTTCCAGTTCAAAAGGCAGAGGCAGTCATTAAATATAATACTGACTTAAGATGTTTTTTCCTGTAAACCTGAGAGAAAACTCCTTCGAGAGCAAAATCCTAAAGCTGACCATTACTTGCTCTGAAGCCCCAGTAAAGAAGCCTGCTGTTCTAATAAATGAAGATCCACAAATCCTTGGATTGATTACATATTCATATTTTATATACTCGCAGTTTAATTCCTGCAGGGAACCTGTAGGAAATAACTTTTAAAAAATCCCTAAAAATAAATTATTTAATCCTCAAACTGGCACGTATTTATCACTAGTGAATTGAAAGGAGAGAAATAATGATAAACTATGAGAGGAATATGCATTTCTATGTTAATATTTATACATTTATTTTCTTGGAAGTGAATGCAGCAAATATACAGCTATAACATCCGAGTGGAAATATATGATAGCTACAGATGGATAAGAAGATATCCATGAAGCGGACATTGTAAGAACCACGCACAGGAGTAACAAGAATTCCCAAGGAGAGGAACCAAACAATTTGCCAAGGGTGCTACAGCTGTGAGAAGAAACTTTTAAGATCGGGACCTGTTATAAACACAACAGAAATATCATTTGTTCTTAGTCTGATCCACACGAGGGTTTCTGGTGTGCTGCAAATATGTCTCCATGTTTTGGCTTCTCAATGGATGACTTTTGTCCCCGAGCTGGGTAGAGGCATCCATAGGGAACATGAGTGAGGGTCTTTTTCGTGGTGGTGCGACTGACTTGCTGCTGGTGGAACTGGAAGGCTGACCATGGCAATGGCAACCCAAGTTACACCTCAACACAGTCTAATTCCCCTCTGATTCTGTAGGCCTCAGCTGTGCTGAGGCTAAGGGTTGTCAGAGCCAAGCAGAGTGAAAGACAGGCCACCTAGAAGAGTTGTATGGTTGCTTGCACATGAGTTCAGTCCCTACAGACCCACTTGAGCAGGAACCAGAAACCTCTTGTCAGCTGTCCCGTGAGGGAGAAGGTGATAAGCCTCAGACCTCATGTGAGCCTCAGCTGCTGTGACAGGAGGCTGGGACAGGAAAGAGTTTGCCAGTGTTGCCCCTGCCCCATCCAACAGCCCGTGCCTGATGCCAGCGGGTGCCCAATTCCAGTCTCTGCGAGACGCGTCTGTCTGCACAGTGTTTTCAGGAGCTCAGTGCCTGGAAATATGAGATGACACCACCCAAAGCAAGAAGATAGTAGAGCCAGCAGTTCCCATGTTAAACAAAAATACCAGATAAACAGGTTTATGAGATGGCAGATCTCAGTGTGTTATGTCATGTGCCTCAGCTTTGTGTGTGGTTATCAACCCAGAGACCTCTGCATATGAGCTATGAGATCCAGTCCTCAGGACTGATAACAAGTAGAGAGAGGAAGGACAAGAGGACATTAAAGGGAAGGAGTTTTACCCAGTAGGCCCTGACACAATATGCTTAATCCTTTTCAAATCTCATAACTCTCTGAAATCAGCAGCAACTGGGCAAGAAGTTTCCCATTTGGGTATGAAGAATTGAGTGCAGTGAAGTTTTAAGTTGGCCGTAGTTACTTTGGTGATTCTCTTTATTGTTTCTTTCCTTTGGCGAATATGAATGCCATTAGACTGCTAAAAAGTTTCCCTCTGGATCTGATGCTAGTTTTATTTACTGGAGCTGTTTAAATCTTGGCTAAAGACTTCGAAATAAACTGAAGGAAATAATTGGGCGTTTGAAGGCAGATGCCTATGATGACCTAGCAGACATTTTTTTTCTTTTTGTTTTCATCACTAACTTGTTCTGTGATTCTGTCGATGTTTTAAATGAGATTTCCAAATGCGAGTGAAATAGCTTCATGTTAGGAGGTTATTTTTATAACTCAGTGCATCCAAACTTCATGAAAAATATGCAAATCACCTTCATTATAACCATATCTTGTCGCAACATGCAGCATACATAGTGCCAAAAATGAATGCATTCATGGCATCTTTTGGATCCTAAGATCCAATTATGCCTTTTGTTGTTCCTTTTTGGCTTTCTGTGTCAGCTGCATGCTCTGTAAAGTTACTGATTACTGACCTGTTGGCAACTTTACAAATCAGCTTTGAAATGCAAGCTGCCAGTAGCTCTTGAGTACCCCAGTCCCAGGTTACCAAGGGCATGAAATGCTGCATTGAATTTTTAATCTGTTTTCCCTCTGTTTCTGCCTAGCTTTTTCCAGGTTAAGGTCAATTTTGAAACCAGCTGAATTCTTTAATAATCACTGTCTTCGCAGTCCTCACTGGGTTCAAAAGAAAGAACAATTTTTTTGTTGCATTAATATTAATTTTTTTACTGTGGGGGCCTATTACAGTGGCATATTTTCTATTTAATATTCATTGTTAGATCACAAAGTGCACTACAGTCTAGCCAAAGTATTGCCTCATGAAGATATAAGTGAGCTGCCGCTAACTCGAAATTTCACTGCCCCCACTTTTGAAATGAAGCAAGGCTGCTACTGTAACCCATTCCACATTTTTCCCTGCAGCCGTGCTACTCAGAGGAGAAAGCTTGCCACCTCAGATACATGTCCTTTGGCTCACCTTTCTGAACATGACAACTGCAGTTTGTTTAGTAATTCTACCATCAAGCTTTGATCTCTGTTTTAAAAAGTTGCAGCTTTTAGTCTAAGTAGGCAAGACTAGAATAAGTCTTAATTAAAGTGCTGGAAATTCAGACCTAAATGTGAAACAAAACAGCCGTCTTTATTTCCTGTTCAGTTTTCTCCCATAAACGTTTATCATTTAGGAATTTGCTTCGGTTTAGTGAGTAGGTTCTTATTTGATTGCAGCAGTGAATAATCCAGGAATGCTTTATTTTCAAAGATCCTAGTGGTGCTTTATTCCACTAGATACCCTAGAAGTTATGTTTATTTACAAGTTCCTATGACATGGTGACACACCTAATCAGAGAGTTATCAACTTTTTTTCAACACAGTTCTTTGGAATCTCACAATAATGTGATTTTTCAGCCTGGAGTGAAAAGACAGTTATAATTGCCCATAACTACCAAGGGGAGCAGGTCAGTGAAAGGTATTGTGGTAGCATTTCTGGTTCAATAATCAATAACATCATCAAAAGATGCTGATATTTTGTTGTCTCTTGAGCATGTTGATTTCTGAGGCTACAGTCAAAGTGACTGGGTTTTCTAGGCACTGGTAGCAGTGCTACAGTATGTAAATGAATTCTTGGGGTGTTTTTTTAAGTTGTTGGCCCCCATACCACTATGGATCTTTAGGCATTTAGTGACAAAATAGTTACCCAGGGGCACTCCAGGCCATGTGGACTCTGGAGTCCCCTGAAGATGCACGGACTTATAGCTGGAAACAGCGCTTTGTACTGAATAAGTAGATGCACCTTATAGCAAGATTTGGTGAAGGTGTTATTCTACGCACACCTCAAAACAATCAGAAAACTTGAGAGAGTCCAGGCGAAAAACTTATTAATGATGAACACTGAATATTGAAAAATAACTGATGATCCATGGATAACCTGCAAATGCAGGATCTAAACCATCAGCCACGAAGTTAACAAACGGCTCTGTCATTTGTAAAGCCTGGTTTCTAGTGGCTTTGTGTAATGCCAGTTCTTGTCTGTTCTTCAGCTCTGGTCGAAGTCCTCCTGTGACTGGGGTTTAATAAGCAGCCCTTCCTCACACTGTTTCTCACAGGAGTTGATTGTTTTGCTGCTTCCTCTGTATGCGTGATGAGGAAGAAATAATTTGGTCAGTCTCTTCTATCTGGTGGCCAGCTTACTCTCTTAGTCATGTAGAAGCTTAATAATAATTGAGAACGTTTTTGTTCTGTCCTTTTTAGTGGAGACTG
This sequence comes from Pampusana beccarii, assembly GCA_013399365.1. Lineage (NCBI taxonomy): Eukaryota > Metazoa > Chordata > Aves > Columbiformes > Columbidae > Pampusana > Pampusana beccarii. Next base: position 70,371 of record VWYH01001681.1, on the reverse strand, counting down.
GTCAATAGGTAACGTGTTTTGAGGTGGCAGCATGAGCAGTGCACAGAAAAACACACATATTGAACTGTTACAGAAAGCTTATTCGCTTATAAATCCAGACGTTAAAATTACTTTACAAGTGGCATTCACTTAAAATGTTTTAAGCAATATAATTACATGTAAAAATGGTGTCTTCTTAACAAATATTAAATATGCGTGAGGTCTTGCAAGCAGAACCAATCTAAAACTGCAAGGGAGGTCACCATGTATTGCACCTCCGTCAAAAAAACCCAGCTCCTGTAAAGCAGAAAACCACAGCACACTCCTTTCTAAAGGTAACAAAAGGGTCAATATGCAGACCTGACCCACTTCTGAGGGAAGTGCTCAAGGTTAAAGGTGTAAAAAACTTACTGGCCTGCTTGAAGCCTCAAACCGTTCAGGGACGTGGTTTACATGGTTTAGTGCTAGTGCTTGCAGTTGGACTTGATGATCCTGAGGGTCTCTTCCAACCAAAATGATTTTATGATTATGATTCTATCTCCTGCCTTCTGGAAAATTCCTGTTGTCATATTCTGCTTTTAACAAAGATGGATTTTAACCATTTCCACCGAGAAGATGAAGATCATCCAAGCAGGTCCCAAACTGTTCAGAGTTTTATGGGTACAGGAATCCATGGTGCTAAGCCTCTCTTAATTCAAAACACGAGAGCTCATGGATCCTTTATAGATTTCCTATGAGCAGGCTGCAACGACTGTGTAATTATTGGTCTCATAGATTACTTGGGACTTACTTTAACACACAGGAGAAAAGCTTTCAGTGGGCAAGCTCAAAGAGGGGCAGTGAAGCTGATGAAGGCTCTGGAGCACAAGTCTTACAAGGAGCAGCTGAGGGAACTGGGGCTGTTTAGCCTGGAGAAAAGGGGCCTGAGGGGAGACCTTATCGGTCTCTACAACTACCTGAAAGGCGGTTGTAGCATGGAGGATGTTGATCTCTTCTCTCAAGTAACAAATCGTAGTGCAAGCGGAAACGGCCTCCAGGGAGGTTTAGATTGGATATTAGGAAAAACTTCTTCCCAGAAAGGGCTGTCAGGCATTGGAACAGGCTGCCCAGGGAAGAGGTGGAGTTGCCACCCCTGGAGGTCACATAGATGAGGTTCTTAGGGACACGGTTTCAAGGTGGATTTGACAGTGCTAGGTTAATGGTTGGACTCAATGATCTTAAAGGTATTTTCCAACCAAAATTATTCTATGATTCTGGTGTTATTTCTAGTAATTTTATTGCATATATTTTAATAAGTACAGTTCAGCACACCTTACTGACAGAAAACCAGAGTTACATTTTTACATGTGCCCAGAAGAACAGAACAGCATTAGAGAAAGCAGTTATTCAAGGATTTGTGGAAGGAAAGAGATGATAAGACTGAGGAAGCATTGATAGAGGACAAAGAGTGGATGAAACTGAGACTAAAAAAGAAGAGCAGTAAATAAGCAACTTGAGGCAACTTCAGTTTGCCAAATAACTCTTGAACCAAAGATAGTTGCTGATGACTAAGGATAATAGTTTTGATGACTAATAATAATAGTTATTTGGTTTAGGTAGGACTAATAATGTGATAGTTGATGGGCAAGCACTTCTCAGCAGAGATCATCCCATCATGCAAGAGCTTTTACATTTTAACTTGGGTTTTTTTGGTTATCACTTTGGGATAATAATAGGAAAAACTAGTCATAGTATCATGGTTTTCATTGACTAGATAGATAAGTGACCTGTAAAGCTGAACAATACCTCAGGAACTTAAATTTCAGTACAATCCACACCACTACCCACACAGTGCATAACTGCATACAGAATGCATATGAGATTAATTAGCTTTTCCAAACACAAACTAAAGATCTCTATCTTGCTAATACAAAAAGAAAAAGCAGTGCATGAAGAAAGCTTTGAAACCTCTGCTGACTGCTACTCCAACGTGTTTTAGCTGAAAACCATAACAGTTGTGAGAAAGTCACGCAAGCTGAAGTGTGATATCAGGGCGTTGCAAGGACTGGTATTTCTCCTGGGTAATGGCATCCCTCATTACACACCAATGCAATGCCAGGCTGCCATACCATTTAAAGGAATATCTTCAGAAGCGAACCAGTCAGCTCGTAGCCCAGTGAACTTCAGATACAACATTTCTAGTCGACCCCACAAAGAGGGAAGGTCCACAGGGAAGGACCGAGGCGGCAGCTCTGCAGCCCTGCTGAGAGGGAAAATCCTACCATGACCTCTTGCTGTCGATGCCGTGTAGGCAAGGGATGAGTTTAGAGATGAAAACATGCAGCAAGAAGCTTGGGAATGCAATAAACTTATTATTTTACTTTCTGATACTGTAAGACCAAATTGGGAATGCTTGCTTCTAACATAACAGTGACTAGGGATAAAAAGCCGAGTTTGAAGCTTGCTACTGCTTGTTACCCTGCACTCTGGAGTCTGCATAGAACCAAAAGCTCAGCTGATTTTTTGTTTCCCGGCATTATTTTTTCAGTTGTGTATGAAGCAATGAAAAGACGTCTCGAGAAAACCCGTCTCTTTGCTCAGTAGGCTTCCTGCTGTTCGGTGCACAGCTGCTCGCATAAGGTATGTATTTGCACACAGCTTTTTCCTTGCTTTGCCTGTGACTAACCAGAGACAGAGGAACTCCAAAGAGACTCGTTAAACCTATGAAGGCTGCCACAGTTTGTCACATGTGGCTCTGCACACGCAAGGAGAGCGTTCCTTTTGTAGTATACTGCAAGTCTCCCCTTCTGCAACAACAGTAACTCATGTCACTGCTTTAGTCTCAACAGAAGCTGCTATTAAATGGTAGATGGTAGTTTAATATTAATAATTGTCTTAACTTCACACATCTACAGGTTTTCATCTAGTAAAAGGGAGCTATTCTTATTTCCTCATAAAAACAACATTTCTCTGAGGGGAATTTAACAGCTGTAAGGGGGTTGATGGCAGGTGCAGCATAATGAAAGCAAGACACTTTGAACTGTCAGTGGCTCTCTAACCGCTCTTTGTATTACCCTGGCAGAGGTGTGCCTGCTCCAGTTCAAAACAGCTGCTCTCTCACAAGTGTACTCCTGGCTCCCATTCACCGCCCTTGCAGGGGAAAGCAGGGCTGCAGAAGGAGAAAAAATGCAGAAAAAAAAATATCTGGACCAGGTGAAAAACATCTGCCTGCACATGAGTGAGGTTTAGAGCAGTCAAGAGAGCCCATAATGTTTTATAGAACTTGCATATTGTCATTTTTAAGGGGGAAGACTCAGAAAATGAAGATTCATTAAAGCTGTAGCACTGGATGTCAGGCAAACGCCTCTTTCATCATCCAGCACACCACTGTGGGGAGCACTGCTCTTCTGCAGGGTTCTCCATTTTTCTCCAGTTAGTTTTAAATTGGTGCTAGGGCTTCTGCCACTTCTCTAGGAAAAGATATTAATAGGTCTTAACAGTTAGAGATGTTTCTTGATAGCTAAACTACAGATAACCTTTCTCCTATTTTATCTCATTATAATTATGCTGCTGTTTTTTAAAAGCATTAAGATTTTCTCTTTGTTCTTGTTTTTCAGACTCTTCAGCTTCTTGTCATCTGTATGACACAGGCTTGTCTATTTTCATATTTCTCCACATATTAATCTTTTGACCATTTAATAAATTTTGTGCCTTTTTTTTCCACTATAATTCCCTCATCTCTGTCCATATATTTCTGGCTGAGACTCTCAGAACTCTCTGCAGCATTAATAAAGAACGCACAAAGCTGTAGTAAAAAGGTTTCTTGGCATAGGTTTGGGATGACCTGCAAAACTCTTGTAGTAAAGTCATAAAGCAAGCTAGGCAGCTCACCTGAAATTATTATTAAACCTTCATGTGAAGGTTGCAAGATATATAATTTTAAGACCAGTGCAAAGCTGTTTTTCTGATTCTGCTTCAAGTTTATCTTCCTTTCGTTTTTAATTTCTCTTTAATTTCTCTTAGTCACTCTGCAGACCTTTTTCCAGGAGAAATCCATATCTTTTGACACTGCTTATGGAAGCCCTTCTGTTCTGCCATGTTCTTTATTATACATTTTAGCAAAACCAGGACACTACACAACAAACGTAACTGCTTTTCCTGAGACAGTTGCTGGAGCTTCTGGACCACAATCAGAAGAAACACGAACTGTTGAAGACAAAACTATAACCAGTAAATGCAGTTGTGTATGCAATAGGCTTATGCTGTTTCCTTCGCAGTGGCATGAGAATACCCGGGAAGATGCAATTGCTATTGCATTTTATCATAGATTAAGATTTAAAGACAGAACAAAACGTTCTCGCTGACTACACAAGGTTGTTTCAATTCCTATTGTCAAATCTCATATTGTTTAGAATAGGGGAAAAGTTAGGACCACTGAGCTTTGGGAGACACATAAATAATTATTTGAAAAAATACCACCAGCACAGATTATACTCAAATTATTAGTATATAATCAGAAATCTGTCTCTCAACTATGTCTTCCAATTGTGGATGTAGTGCATTCCCATGAGATCTCAACTGAGAAAGGGGCATCTGCCATGGAGCACACAGTTTTTAATCAATTACTGATTTTTAATATCTTACAAAATAGTGTTCCACTCTTCTGATTTACCTTTTGCATTGTATGTATTGGGAAATACACATTTGACTACGTTTTGTATGAAGTGACAGACCCATACCACGTAGGCTTATTTATAAGCTTCGTTCAAGACATGGTGGCCCCAACTCAATAAAGCACTTAAGCATGTGCTTAGAATTAGATCTATGCTTCAGTGTATTACTGAAAATCCACCTGCTGAAGGGCTTTCCTGAATAAAGGTGGCTTTATGCATATGACTGAGTACTCTGCTGAACTGCAGCTTGTGAGTCCTATTATACTGAGAATTGAATGGAGTCACTCAAAGTGTATAAAATTAAGCATGTTTATGACATGTTTATGATTTTGCAGGATCAGGACTCAATTTGTATCTTGGAGCACATATTCACATGAGGAGCTCTTTATTAATGAAAGGACTCAGAACTGGTCTTTTTTAAGTGGCAGTTTTAATAAAAAATCTTAATAACAACTGTAAACTGCAGAGCAATGATGTTTGTTCAGTTCCCTAAGGCAAGCCTTACATCACCGTGTTTGTATACAGTAAATAAGCCTACAGAGAAAAAAATCCAGGCCAACAAGTGGATTACAGAAATGAGTTTGGTAATGAAACTTTACACGTAGATACATTTGGCAGTGAAGGAAAAACGTGTGGCTGAAGCACTGTTGAAAAGAAAGGTTCTTCTGGCTGCCTAATATTTCATTGGCCTTCGAAATGTTCATTTACATAAATATGCTTTCTTATGGCTCCCATGAAGGAGAGCTCTATTATTTGCATGCTGAAGATGCATGTTGGCATTCTTAAAAAACCTTTTCCATGACATGGGGGGGAAACTTGGGAAATCAAGTCGCCAGCAAAACAACAAGGCAGGTCAGAGTGAGCTGAATATCCTTACTTTGTCTTAATGCGTTAAAAGACTTGACAGCTCTGAAATTTTAAGTTTCTGTGTTAAAAATCTTGAGGTCCCAGTCATACAGTGACTTCCACTTATATGAGACGTGCAGCAGGACCAGGGGCTGAAATAATACAGTGCACATTTAGATCAATCATCTACTTGTATCAACCTTCGCCTCTTTGTCTAACTCCAAGGTGGAATTAAGCTGTTCTTGCTTGATACAAAATTCAGTGGAGAGGAGGATTCAGCCTTTTATTTTTTTCTAAATGGAAATCTCTGTGTCAATGCTGCACAACAATCACTGGAATTTTTTTCGAAAAAAGGTAAAGTGCACCTTGCAGTTAAAACCTGTAAAGGAAACACTGCTCTTGACTGTGGATAATGGAGAGGGGTTAAGCATTGCTGGATTTAATTGGGGATGCCTTACTCTGTGCATAAACGGCTTTCCCCAGCCGCCAGATTGGGCAATTTAAAAGATTAAAAGGGTGAAGAAACTAATATGGCATCCTCTAGCAGAGGAGAGGAAATTTAGATAAAATTTTTGGTTTATGGGCAACTTACGTACTGAATGAGGCTGCTCCCATCACCAGCCCCATGCTTTGACTCGAATACCTGTGCTGCCCTGGCTTATTTTCTAAGAAGTCAGTGCTCTTTCGTGAAGAACAGCAAGTACCACAAAGTGGCAAAGGTGAAGGCTCGAGCACTGCTGTACTCGCCGACAAACGACTCAGACAGGCTTTTAGGAAATGTCCACACAGATGAGGAAACTACGCTGCAGACTTCAGGCTTGAGGTCAAAGATGCATCATTAGAGACATCATTTCCTGATATTAGAGGCTCCAAATCATTAGTCTTTTAATACATAACATCAATAGCTGTAGTGAAAAATGTGGGTAGGATGTAGAGAAACGCCTGAATCTTAATGTGCTTTCTGCCATCGGAAGCACAATGCAGCATATATGTCAGCTGACCTGGAAAGAAACAAAGGGTCAAATGGAGAAAATGAAGAGGAAGGCAGTGGCTAAATCTCTTATTCTTGTGTGTGGATGCAAATCGCCTCTGCTCCTGGGGTCAGCACAAGCTGCGCCTCTGGAAATGCATGGAAATGGAGCGCGGGTGGGATTTCTGCAGAACACGTGGCTGTTCTGGCTCCTGCACAGCGAGACATTTCACACTATGCACAGCAGATGGGAGCTGGGAAGTTCGGCCCAAGCATTGAAGTTTGCGTACATATGCATTAAAAAAATGTGTGTATATATATATATATATATATATATGCAGTGTATGTGTCACTAGACCCTGGCAGAGCTTCTGCCGGTGGCCTCTCACTGGGCTGTGTCTGGGTCCCGCCACCCGAGGCTCAGGTACACTTAAGCATCCCTGCATGTCCCGGGCACACTACCCGGGCAGGGATGCTCCGCCAGCAGTGAAATGACATTAAACTTGAGGAACCATTGCTGAGCCCTTTCTTCGCAGACTCTCCAGTAGTCCAAACCCAACTTTACCCAGGGCATGGATATTGTGGGCACACAGAATTTAGAACTAATTTGCTGTGGAGCCCCAGTTATTGAAAGCAGGTGGAAATATAGACTTTAACTGGGTTAAAAAAATCAGTTACTTTTTAATAGTTTTATCACCAGAAGTAGCTGTGAATAACAACAGCACAATAAACCCCATACAACTTTTTCTCTTCAGTTTCTTCTCTGCTTTTAAAAGTTCTCAACAGGATATGTGGATGAGTCTCCAAGCGAGATGCAGATCCTCCTCCTGTCTTGTGTTTTCTGAATCTCAAATCCACCACATTCAAAGACAGCACTAATGCCATATTAGTTTCTTCACCCTTTTAATCTTTTAAATTGCCCAATCTGGAGGCTGGGGAAAGCCGTTTATGCACAGGTTAAGGCATCCTCAATTAAATCCAGCAATGCTTAACCCCTCTCCATTATCCACAGTCAAGAGCAGTGTTTCCTTTACAGGTTTTAACTGCAAGGTGCACTTTACCTTTTTTGAAAAAAATTCCAATGATTGTTGTGCAGCATTGACACAGAGATTTCCATTTAGAAAAAAATAAAAGGTTGAATCAAATTTCATTTATTACTTTTATTTCCTCTTCTCTCCACTTCTATTTCTTTTCTCATGTGTTGAATATGTGTAAATTTTTTAATGTAAATGTATTCTTGCAGGTTTTTACAGGCAACATTTAATCTGTACAGCATTGGTGTGGGAGATAACTTGGTTTTGAATGCATTTGGTTGACTATATACATGAAGATATTTCTTGATACAGTGATTTCATTAGGTTAGTCAGAATCTATAAGTTGTAAATCCATAGAAACCCCAAATATGTACCTGGGGATGAAAAATTATGTTTGTTTTCATTGAGAGGCTGGTTTCTGGGAAGTTAGTCAGACAAAGTTAGCACAGATAAAAAGTGCTTTTAGAACTGATCTCTCTAGAAGTTTTTTCTACCCAGATACCCATGAAAATCTGAAATATACTGACACATATGTGTTTTCTGCAGCTCTTGCTTCTCTACAAGGCTAGTGCGAGAATCGTTGTAGTTCCAGTGAAAAGGCTTTAAATATTGCTATTTTTCACTGTAAGAAGTACTACTACAGATGCATCACATGAGCTGAGATTTCCCAATTCATTTGTAGGCCAATTTAGTGGGCATACAACGTTTGGATAATTGTGGCAAGTTCTGGACCCTTTTCTGAATGAAACCATGACTCCCTGAGCAGTGAGAGGTGTCTCCCTCGCCACAGCAGTTATCTCAGTCTCAGCCCTGGGCAGGGAATTGCATTGCAGCATTTAAGTGTTGCTCTCAGGTTTTTGAAGCATAATGGAGTTCTAGGCCTTTGAGGGGAGGATGGAGAGGGCTTGGAGGAGAAGGTCGGAGTATCCTAAATTGAGACTTTCCATTTTCTTCTCAAGAAATGAAGAGCAAGATGCACTACTAGAAGCCAATTCAGACCTCAAGAGGCTAGAAGCATCCCCTGAAGGTTCTTCTCCCACTCTTCATTCACTGTAGAAAACCCAAGGTGATGAGGCTCCTGTTCAGGTGCCTGAGATAAGTACTTAAAATTAGGCTGATTCCTCTCCCTTACGCTATCAGAAATTTTCTGGTTTGCCCTTTGGTACAGCTTGCACAGGGCTATATACTAATGCAATATTGATGTTTTGTGACAAGGTAAAAGGCCAATAAGACTAGTGCTCAATGTGAATTATCTCACCTGATTGATACCTGCTTTTTCCTTAACTGTCTTAATGGTGCAGTTTTCCTACCCCAGTGACATTTGGTTGCATGTATTGTTAATTTTTGCTTCGTAGCTTGCATCTAGATTACAGTTTGTGTGTCCCAGAAGTGGTATCAGTTCCTGAAATCTTGACTCCTCAGTGTTGTGTGGCTTGCATAAATGTCAACTGGTCCAAGGGAGTGGTTTTAAAAGAAACAGAGCTGATCTGACATTCTTCAAAGGGAAGCCTAGGAGACTCATCTCTGCACCTGGGTTTGTTATATACACTGAGCAATGGGAAGAGTGCTATGAATGCTGTCACTCAAGCAGTGGAGAGGGACAGGCAGCCATGTCAAAAATGACGTTTCTTTTACTAGTCTTGCAAAAGATGTCTGCAGTGATGTGACTGCAGATGACATCAAACAACATAAGTGACTGGTCTCTGCAGTAGATTTAAATTCATCCAGTTCCCTGTGTTCACTGTGGTGACTTTCAATGATAATTCTCAGTGAGTGATGCATGAAATAAATTCACAGTCCATACACAGTTGAGATACTTTTAAGTTATTTGAGGTACCTGTGTTGTAAACATCTGTGCCTCTTGCTTTTGTGCATTTCTTCCTGGGTTTCAATTATGCAGTCAAGGAAGCACTGGAAAAGAGGAGAACAAGTTTGCTGATCTAGTTCTTTTTCTTTTTTGAAAGGGATGAGTGCCTCATTGTCTGAGCAGAGGGAAACATAAGATAGAAGCACACTTTCATCTTCAACAAGGAAGAGATCAGCTGAATTGATGCAAATGAGTTGTTTTTGAAAGTGATCCCCAAAGCTCACTGTATTTGCGAAGCAAAGCTGTGGGTCGCTTAAACTTTCATTTGGAAATCTAAATAGTGTGAGAAAGTGTAAAACACGAAGAAGTTTTACTGCATGACTGTAGCGCTCTTTGAAGCTGAAGCTGAATCCAGCATTCAGCACGTACGGTGTCCTGCAGCTGCAGCAGCTTCACTGTGTTTTGAGAGGATGCTTCTCAGTTCTGACTTCAGATGACACTGTGCTCTTCTTAGGATTACCCAGAAGAAAGAGGCTGCAAAATGCAAGGGAAAAGGACAGAAGAGCCTCCTGTGTGTCTGCGGAAGTTCGTGGGAATCTGGTGACAAGAACTACTCGCTGGAATCTGCAGAGCAGGAGAACTGGGAGAACAGTCTAATTGTCAGTGCATCAGGCCTAACTAACCTGAGGTAGGTGGGGTTATGGTGTATAGATAAGAAAGGGATTTCTTGTTCAGTGTAAACTGACACTAAGCCTTTTTTTTTAACCACAAATAACTTCTTCCTTTTTTGCACGTGACACCCAGTATCTGTATTTTGTGTTAACTCCTTTGCTATATACTGTCTGCTTTTACAGTCAGCTAGAAAGAGAGACATAGTTCTGTCATAACTTTTGGATTTCAGTTTCTGTTCTGATGGTTTTCTCACATACAAGACTTAAATAGCCATGGGAACAAGGGGCTGGCACTGCCCCCTTTCCAAGGAGAAGGCCACAGAGTAATGCACAGCCTTCCTGACCGCTTGAGTTCTGGATTTTGTACAAGCGAATAGCTTTTACAGGATGGAGTGAGAATGTCTCCACCCTAGAATAGATGTGCCCTGTTCTTCCAGGAGGGACTGCAGATGGGGTGACGTGCCATTTCCTCGACTCCTTCTCGATGTGATCTGTTAGACTGGTGGCAGGTCCGCCTTGCTCCCTGGGCTGTGACCTGCGGCACCTGAGCAGCAAACACCCAGCTGGATCCCTCCAGGGTGGGAGCGAGAAGGCTGGGTGGGGAGTGACCGAGGGACCTGCCCAGGCTGCTGTAGCCACCTGCTGCCTTGGTCCCACACACTGTAGTAGTCCAGCAGGGGAATGTGGGTTGAGATTCTGCAGAGAAGCCCGTCTGCTAGGAGAGCTCTGAGAAAACCTGTTAGGTGGAGCCTCTTGAGCAAGAGTGACAGGTTAGTAGTTTCTGGATCCTGCCCGGGCACAAGCACACAAGGAGGTGTTTTCCTCTGTCAAGGCCGAGACACCCCCAGGTGTAGAAGGAAACAGAATAACAGGCGCTTGGGTTGGGATTCATCTCATCTACCTTTAGATATTTGTCCCGAGTGTTTACATACAAGCTGGCTACACCAGGCTCCCATTGATGAAAGCTGGGATGCAATTGATCAGGCTGATGATTTCAGCATCTTATGAGCTCTTTAAAATTTCGCTCTGAGGCTTCTCTATGTTGGTATGTTTATTGGTGATACCTAATTATTGTTGTCTTCTGACAAAGCTGCAGTAAGAACACTGCCCGACCTTTTTAAAAATTAATTCCTCCAGACATCCGTTTCATAAAAGAGTCGTAAGGAGAAAAAAGATTTAGGGTTTCTCTCTTATGAAATGCCAGGAAATAAGGAAGGGAAGTAGAGCTGAATTTAGATTGATCCATAGGCTCTATATATTTGTGACCTGACACATCAGCCATTTGCTCATTATACCTCTCCAGCATTTAATAAAGCAGAATAAAGGCTTTTATTTTATTAAATATTAATTCACCTTTTCATATTTTTAGGGAAGGCTATAGGAATAAAGTACTGCTGGAGGAAGATAACTGAAGGGATAATAGTAAATGAGACACAATTTCCCTGATTTCTAGCAAAAGCTCTCCTGGCTTTACACTACCACTTTGTCTAATTATCTCTGATTTTTTTCACAAATAAAAAAAAAAAAAATAGAGAAAGAAAAGAAGAAGAAAGCACAAACAGCTTGGATCTGTGGAAAAAAAAAATTGTCGCTGAAAGCAGTTTTTTCCCCCTCTTTGTTTACTGGTGAAGGTGAAGCAGTAACTCAACATGCAGGTACAGACGTGATAATTTACTTGTCAGTTATGTGGTGGAAAAATCACTCTTAATGATAATTGTTATATTAAGGGGTTTTTTTTATAAATCATGAAGGCAGCTGACTATTCTTTTTCAACAGTGCACTCTGCTGTTTTTTCTTCCTGGCCCCTGTCATCCTGCAGGTATTTTGTCACCCACCAGAGTCAGAGAAGGATCTATTGTGTTTTATCATTAAGTACAAAGGCTATTTGTGGTCCTGAGTCTGGTCTTCTCTGTCCACTTGGCAGTTCACTGTTATTAAGGACGTGCAGATAGAAAATGTACTTATGATTTGGTAAAATTCAGTTGTTGACAGAATCAACCCTTACATTTCTTCAGATGCCCATTTCTCAAGTACAGTAGATCCTAATCCTAAGCAGTGACTTTATATTAATTTTTTAGCACATCTGTTGGTATACATAAGTGGCTTTATATTATTAATTAATATGTTTTAAGCACTCAAAATGAAAGGGAAGTAGAGCTACTTCTTTGGAAAGATGGTAGTTATTCAACTGGTTAGAAGAAAAATACATTTTTCTTTTTTGTTTGTTTGCTAATTTCCAATTATATACTATGAGAATGGGGACGTTGTGTAGTTCATATAAATAAGAATGATGTCAATTAACGTGTTTTGGAAAACTTCACCCTGAAAAGGCAGATAATGGAGCAGGATTAGGATGAGGTATGAAGTAGCCATCCCAGGCAAGAACAGAAAGAAAGCTGCTGTGAAATGGACAAGAATGCAGGCAAAAACTGCAGCTGCCGTAACTAGGAACAGCTGTACATATTAAAATTATACTTTCAGCAGGAGAAGCACATCCTGTTACAACAAGGATGAATTTCTCTTCACTTCTAATTAAGCAAATAAACTAAAATAGAAAGGAACACTCTGTCACATCACAGTGCATGCAGGAGTCAAGGTGAACAAGACCCTGGCCTCTTGGCTTGGCTTCTCATAATTTTGACCAATAAAGCATATGTCCATGAAGAGTTCAAGTCTCAAACAAAGTTGTTATTAAAAGATCTGGAAAGAACAGGACTTGATGTTAAGGGCCACTAGCAAGTCAGATGCCATCATGGATAACTTACTTGTCATGCACACACAAGTGCCTATCATGTCTATAACCTACCTGGCAATTCTCAATGGTTTTAACTGTTGATGATCTGTTTGGCTCTCTAGATACTCATGTCTTTGCCATCCCCTCTACCACCTATCACCTGAATGCACGTCAAGTTACAATCCAACTACCTGCCTTCATCTACCTCGGCCAGTGCAGATGAAGTGTGCAGACCAGCTATTACAATGTGAGTATGAGCAGAAGGATTTACAGCAGGAGACAGAAATGGAAGGAAAAGATATGCCTCAGGGAAGGAATGGTGAGGGATGAAGCCGGAGATCAGAGTATCCTGCTTTTACCATTACCAGTGAATTTGACAGGACAAGGGCTGAACTGCTTTCCAAGGGAGTTTATCCCATTCCCCTCTCCTACAGCAACAGCTGCCACTACAGAAACACTGAAGCTTCCCTAAAAAACAGCAAGAAGCCTGGTTCTTCATGGCTGTGGTGTAGCTCACTAGGTATGGGAGGGTCATAACTATTTGGTCACCCTGAGAAATTTGCTGTCGTATTTAACCAGACCCATTGGTCCCAGCCATGACACTGTAGGCCTCTCGTGTCCAAAATGAACAGTTTGTTTGAGCTTGCTTAGGGATATCACCATCTAGTCAAATTGTAATTATGCAGCTTTAATAAGGCTGGATTTTTCTTTTTGCTCCTGTCTTCTTTCTGATGTAGCAGATCCCTTCAGAATTTTTTAGCCCTCACAGAAAGGCAAAAACAATTTCCAAAATTTGGCAGTATTTGAAATATTTTTTTATTAAATATATCATAAAAATTATTTCCCTTTTTACAGCTCCTTTTATATCTCCCGAAATCCACTTTATATAAAGATTTGTTGCAAAAAGAATTACAGGTAAAGTAGACTATGTGGATTAGGATGGTTTTAGTGTAATTTTTCCTTTTCCACCAACAGAGGGAGTAAAGTCATCTTTCCCCTCCAGTGCTTTCAGCCATAAGGCTTAGTTATGTGAGACCAGGAAATTCACTGTGGGTTTTGCACGTGTCAGGACAGGAGGTCAGCTTGGTCTTGCTTTGCAATCTTTAGAAAATTGTGGTGCAGTATAAACTAGCACAGACTATGTGCGACTAAGTCAGAACAGCTGATGTATTGTGGGCTGAATGGATGTTGCGCCAGTTATGAGATGTGTATCAATATTTTGCCGTGTGGTGCACTCCCTTAAGGACTAGTGATGAAATCTGTTAATTGCATTATATTACCTACTGGTAAGCGCACCATTAACGCGTGTCAGCGCCACTCCTGACAGGGCTGGCTTGAGGGGTTTTCACTGCCGTAGGCAAACTGGAAAGTGTGTGCCACTCTTAGCCACATTTACTTCTACAGTAAACAGTCAAAACAGTCAGCTGTACCTAGGTCTCAATTTTAAATTATACACCAATGACTTATTTAAATAATTAGGGCCATATTACCCACCCCAACAGCTGAAAAATATTTTATGAAGAGGAGTCTTCTAGAGAGTAATTACATTTCCTTCTTGATCCCTCTTAGACCATTAAAAAAAAAAACAAAAAAACAAACACTCAAGGCTGGAAATGACAGATATTTGTTGCCCAAGGCCATGGCCTCTCTGTGGCATCAAACCCTGGCTGACCTGCAGGGAAGTTTCTGGACAAGTTGACACTGGGTATGTCAGTGCTCTCTACCCCAGATTCTCTGTGTTATTTTGTGTCTTGTGTTACTCCCAAATAACTATTAGACCTCCTTTAATTCCATACTTCTAGTCAAAATTATACTTCTATTGTACTATAATCCTTCACCACAAATTTGCGACGTCTTTGCCGTCATTTTGACTGGAAACCATAATGTTCCCTAAAGAAGCAGCCTCTCCTTTCCTGCACAAAGCTCTCTCGAGATCCACGTGAGGACAACACACTCGTGTTGGCTGGGCAGCTTGACTTTGCAGGTTTGGTTTCAGACTTACACTAGCTTCTCCATCCTTCTGCTGGACAGGATACATCCTCTGAATTCATATGAGTTGGAGTTTACTGTAAGGTTCTTCTGGTTACTACGGATAAAGAGATGCAGATTTGTTGGCTCCAAGAATGCGAGCTTTACGTTATGCTGAGTTTCCCTCTGGATGTCAAGCTGTGTGTGAGAGGAGGTGGGGATCCCCTTGCTTCTGTCCTGCCCCCACTTCTGTCACTTGCTACGTGGGTGTTGTGGCAGAGATACAGGGGAAGAAATGTCCTATAGTAGGTTAAAAATCAAAATCCACGTATGTGGAGTGATATTTTGTTTAATACGATCTGCTGATCAGGAGTGTTCTGTATCATATCTGAGTAGGAATTATATTATTTAATACAACTAACTCCCTCCCCACCCCCCACCGCCCCGGAATTTCTAGCCTGTTTTTCCCCTCTGCAGTCAAAATATCTAAATTTATTGTGAATCAGAGAGTTTGTTGATCAGTTTGTAAATAATGCAATACTCCCTACAGTATTTTAATTGAAATTAATTATTTCTGCGGTTCCAGGTTGAAATATTTCATCTCACTGCACTGAATCAAGTTGAAATGTTTGATGTTCAGCTGATGTGTAATGACTCTTCAGATTCCAAATAAAAGCTTTATGGGCATTGTACTTTGCTTGTCTTATTTTACCTTGCCTTATGGTAAGGGCTAATTGGCCACCATATGTTTACAATCAGTCTTGCAAACCGTAGGACTCAGAGTGTCCTGTGTGACTTGGTCATAGGGAAGGATACAGGACATCACTGAATATATTGCCAGCTCAGGAAGTCTGTGAAAAATCGTGGAGTTACGCAGCATCTGCATCACAGTTCCAGTGGGACTCCCACAAGGTGCTGAGCAGATGCAACTTGACATCAGTATGATTCAGATTAAACATTTCTGCTCAATAAACCAAAGCATTTTGATTTGGTGGGACTACCTTACAACAAATAACTTCATTTTTATTTTCTGTTGTGGCAGAATCATTTTTTCCTACACAGTTGGCATAAATCATTTAACAAAAATTTCCCTGAACATTCTAATATTTGCATTGGAAAAGTGTGTGTGCGTACACATGTGTGCATATACAAATACATATGTAAGCATATATATGCATGTATAAATTGAAGAAGGCTCACACACGTTCCTCCTTGCTTTCATTTACCTGGGATGCTTAGCTGCATTTTAGAGAGAGAGACATGACTCCAGAAATGAAAACTTGCTGTATTAGACAAAGGGGTTATTGTAGTTATGAGCATTGACTTTTTTTTTTTCTTTTTTAAAACTGTGACTGTGTCACCTTGAAAACTGAGTTGGTTATGCGGTGCAAAACATGCATTAGAAAGTGCTTGGACTGAAGGACTGGCTGGCTCAAGGGATTAGTAATCTAATGCGAGACCTTTCACCCCTTAGACACCAGCCTGAATCCAGCATAGGTGAGTAATAAAATCACAAATCTCTCTGCATCTGGCAGCCATTTGGATGCATAAATAAATTGAGCTGATAACATCAATATAATTTGGTGGGAAAAAAAAATCCCACATCTGTGCAACAATTAGCATGCTTTCTGGGTATCTCAGCAAACAGAGCAAAACCTTAAAGGGCATGGGGATTGAAAATAATAGTGGGTCGTGTTTCTATAGTATTTCCCATCCTGAATTATCCCAAAGCATTTTATAGTTTATTCACCGAAGTCATGTTCCAGTGTAGATCTCCTTGCAAATGCCGGAAACCAGGGTCTGCTTAAATGCAACCAACTACTCTGCATGGTAAGGACAGCATGAAGCCTGACTTCGTTTGTGTTTAAAATGTCCTAAAGAGGGAGTTCTGGGGCTCCGCTTGAAAAACAGGTGCACAGGGAGCGAGGCGCTGAACCAGCTCCAGGACTCTCTTCTCACAGTTACTTGGCAACATGGCCCTGGCTCTCCCTCCTTGCCACAGTCCCCAGGACCTGCGTTTGGTTGGGGTTAATTAGATGTTGCTTGGTGCATTCCCTGGCTAATGCTGAAGCCTTCTGGGAGCTTTCTTGCGGCCTAAGGCTGAACTCACAATAACTATGCTAATGAATTAATGGGAACAAGCAGGAAAAGGATGAGTTACAGAAAACTATCTGTCTCTTTAACCCCTATGTGAGCTGGTGTTAATGCAGGGCTGGCAAACTCCGAAGCCTTGCTGGATACGAGCTGGCTTCCCGCGGAGCCGCTGGGATGTATCCGCATTGCACCCCCGGCATCCTGGTTCCAGCAACACGATGCGGAGGCACCCAAGCGCTGGCTCTGGAAGCTGTACAGAAGTACTTATGCAGAGCTTAAGCTAATAAGCTTTGCCAGACCTGGGCTGGCCTGCACAGAGCCAGCATGGATGTCTCTGCAATTGTGGCACCATTTATCAGCAAACTGGATAATCTGCCAGGGGGATAATAGAGAGCTGACTGTATACTGAATGTTTGTTTGCAATGAAAATTCCGTGTTAAGGTTTTGACTCTAAAGGATCAGTGGATTAAAGTCAGATATCTGACAAGACTTCTGCTCCTTTCTGTCTGCTGGCCTCCTTCTCGGAGGTTGCTGACCCTGTGACAGGGATGGCTTAAAAGCTCATGAAGCAGTTTCTGAGTAGTTTAAAACAAGTTGTGAGAGTGTTGTTTTTTTGGGTGGTTTTTCTGTTCGTTTGTTTTTTTTTTTTTTCTGGGAATTATAGAAGTGATAAATAGTATTCATCCTACAAGTCTCAATAAACCAGGAGACTGATTCAGACACCTTAGACCCTTTCCATTCTCTTCTCTGCAGGTATGCCAGGTTTTTTGATTGAGTTGTTAGAAAGGGAAACCTTGTCTTACTTCTGTCTGCATTCACTCTTTAAACGCCTAACTGTGGTTGCAGAAAGGATGATGAACCCGAACTTTGGCTATTTTGGAGCTGTCTGGATGAACACATCACAGGCTTGATATTTGTGATCCAGTGCACCAAGAGAAGTAACCGTCAGAATACGATACATGGGCAAAGCTCTGGGAGTCATAAACCAGACACAACAAAGATAGCTGCAAGGATAAGAGAGGAAACTAGAAAGACTAGCTTAAAATGTTCTGTCTTGGATGGTTTAAAGTAATAAACATGACTGAGAGCAAGTGTACTAGCTCATACACATGTGGTTGTGTAAGCAGCTCTAGAAGGACCAGAAAAAGTAACATTTAAATTCAGTAATAAAAGAAACATGTCGGAATTACAATATATCCAGAAATTCTCTATTGGTATGATATGGCAATCAGGGAAGATCAAATATTTAAATGTAGGAGAACAAATCAGTGGACTGCAAGTAAAAAAATTAATCCATTACAATTTTATTCTATTTACATTTATACATCTATAGAGAGTTAGTTTCTTGCAGCAAAAAAAAGCAGAACCAAAACAAGCACAGAGAAGTTTGTTACCTCAGTTCTTGGACCCTTGTGCTTTTAAGCAGCAGGTGGAATAATCTTTGTAGAGCCTTTGCTGGGAGATACCTCTTTATGACTGCCAGTCATGCACAAAAATATTAGGTACAAATTTTTTTGGCAGAAGCTTTTGTGCTACAGTTTGTCTCCACACCATCTTAGGGCAAGGTTTTGCACCTATTTTTGAATGGAGATGCATATTAAGCTGTTAAGGTTTTATTCTTCAATGTATTGAATGGAATGCAGATTTTTCCCCTAGCTTTAAGGTATTCAGTCCTGATGCTTACAGTAGGGTGCAGGTGATGCTGTGGTCTCTTTGTCCTGCCCAGGTTTCCCAAACTAAGCAGGAATCCTTGCACCCCTCTGGCATGAGGGTGCTCCTTGCTGTTAAAGTCGTGGTGTCTTTCTACCTCTGTATGCATTACACTGCACAATTAACTTTGTATCTTCACCTGTGAAAGATCTAATTCTAAGTATGTATTTTCCATTTCCCTTTTTAATAACACAATCTGTGAAAAAAGACATCAGAATGGAAATTGCCTTTAGAAAATGTTTTAGTATACATTGCATGTACATCATGTGACTGAAGATTTTGTCTGTTTGCAGCTTTCACACTTATAAGAAGTTTCAACACTAAGGATAAAATTCCTGCATACACCTGTATGCACCTGTATGCACCTTTTGGAGCACCCTGATGTCCACTCATTTTACAGTCCCTTCACAATGAAGAAAGTTTTAGTGTCATAATAAATGAAAATATGGCTCATGTATTGGTATCTTTTCAACTCACTGAAGAAGAGACACAGAATTGGTTTAATAAGCACATTTTCTTCAAGGTAGCAACAAAGGATGTATAAAAATCTGTCGATAACTGAGAGGTAGCGGAGTTCATGCTATTTGCCTTTGACTCACTTTCCAAACCTGGCAGGTGTTCAATGGTCTATCACAGACAAGGGTTTTCTTACTACTTGTTTTAATTCCAGACTTTGCTAAAGTACGGATACTTTCCCAATGGTGAAGTACTCATCAGGCTCAACCCCCGCTGTGCTGTGTACAAACTTGGAGCAGTTCCATGTAGGTTTTTTGGGTTGTCCACAGGGTCACACTTCCTGGAATTAATGGTTGGGATGCTGGACCTCAAACATCTCCCTTTGGCAGATACAGCTTTTCATAGTTGTAAGTCTGTTAAGGCCCTTAAAATAAAAACATTAAGTAAGTTGCTGTGTATGTGCAAAGCTATATTAATGATTATATTTATAGTAGATTCTATGTAAACATTTTCAGGATGCAGAAACACCATCTCTAAAAAAACCTTCATTCATTATGGACACCACATTCTTAATGAAATTCAACAAAGTTGTGTAAGTTGGAATTGATGGACCTACATTTCATAGATTTTTCTTGATTATGGCAGCCCCAGCAAAAGCTGGTGCCTAAAGATCTTCTCTATAGCAGTCCGGGCTCATCCACACTGCAGAAGTGTCCTCTTAGAAGGTGCCCTAAGGCATCACCTTAAGTTTCTCCACAAAAACAAGCTTTGTCTTGGTCTTAGGCCAACCCCAAGGACAGTCCTGCTGGCATTTAACACAGACAGAAAACTTCTTTGGACTCGAGGACTCCCTGCATTGTAATATAGATCAAGTCAATATGCTTTACAATATCTGAGCATTTATTAAGTGCTGCTGTGCCCCAAATATGGTTCTAATGCAACAGTTAAACAAAACAAATCAATGGAAAAAGTACCAATGGCTTCAGTGAAGATTCTTTTAGTCTCCTGAGGTTTTATTGCAAACGCAGACGCGTTCAAGCCTATTGCTATGAAGTGAGACAGTATGTGCATTGCTTGGCTGAAGCGATCTGTGATTACTCTGACATCATTGCTCTGCAGAGTCTTCAAAGTCCAGTATAAGGACAGTTGTGCAAGTCTTCTGCATCTCAGAGCCACTGAACTCGTCGCTTAGTAAAGAGAATCATTTAACACATCTACATAAGGATTTTTCTTTTATTTTCCTGCAGAAATTAAAAAATGGAGAGTCTGTCGTTTTGTCATGATGTAATAATCAACTCTGTGCTACCCAACGCACTTTTAGATTTTTCAAAAATCATGGGGTTTGCTCAAAGGAAGATCCATGAGTTCTGCACAGGAAAAAGATGTGTACAGTAAAGAGATCCCATGTTACAGCTACAGAGCAAACAGAAACCCTCCATTTGCAACATCTTTGATGTCTGAAAAACAAACACTGAGATCCAGGTGCAAAGCTGTTAATTTAAAAAAGTGAAACTGTCTTGAAATTTTTTATGTAAATTTTGTAATTTAATATTCTTGGATGACAAAAGTGCATTGCAGGAATGTTTGAGCCTACCAGGTTCATCTTAGAAAATTTACACTGGATAATTACTGTTTTTAGACAAGTGCTTTGACCCATATTTGGATCATTTCCTTAGTGGGTTTTTTTGAAGTCCAAATGTTCTAAGATGCCAAATACCGGACTGTTCCCTAAAATGTAATTCTGCGTGTTCTTGGGCTGAATGAACCAAAAATCTAGAGCCATGAGGCTAAAGGAGAGATACTTAAAACCAGCCATAAAACTGTTGCACAGTCCTATCTACACTTTAATGTTACTGTAGTATGGAATGAGAATATTGGGGGGAAATTCCATATCTGTGTTCAGCTGTCAGGTGAGAATTTTGCATTGAACTCACAACCATGTGGTTATTCACAAAAGCAAAATTCTTACCTAGCTGAGAATAAGTTAAGAACCCACTGTGACATATGAGTGAAAAACATGGAGAAACATTCCTTCAGTTCTTCTTTTAAGAATGATTTCTTAATATCTTAAAACCACTTTAGGCTACAGGTAACAAAGAATACTTTAAATAAGAAAGTAATAATGCTAACCAGAAGCTCGGTTGCAATGCAATTTCAACTAAAATCTGTGTTTTTAATAGTTTGTCCATGCATTTATTCAAATATATGAAAATGTATGCAAATTTACATTCCATTGTGGTTAGGTATACTACAAGGGATGTTTCAGGCTATGAAGCTTCCACAGTTAGCAACTTTCACTGACGACTGTTGCGACAGGATTCAAACAACTGATCTTGAAATTTGAAACTAAAGAGAGCAAACAAAGGTGAAGTAATATTATCCAGGAACTTAAAAGAAAATGGAAGAACTATCCATTCTTGCAGGTATTTTATATAGGTTTTTTGTGACCAGGCAGTTAGGCATGTAATTACCTGTTTATCAGGTAACAGCCCAGACATTCAGCACTCAACAAATTGGTGATTGCATTCAGATTAAATTCAAAAGAATTATCACCACCCTAAATAATACTTACATTTATTGCAAATCGTAAATGACCCTTTTTAAAAATTGTCAATCTCTAAAGTACATCCTTTCCCCTAAAGGACACAATAAATCGCTTAAGCATTCCTCCAGTTCTACTGAAGAGACATCTGATTAACAGCCTTTTCCTAATACAGCAGCAGAGGTAAGAACCTGGGAGGGTCAGAAACGAAATCTAAATGTCTCTTTTCACAGCTATTTGGGAAAGAAATCTGTGTAGTAGTTTGATCTGTATCTGCACTTGCATTGAGCAATTGTGTTCAGGCAGAGAATTGCCTGGCATTATCTTATGACTCACTTGACAGAGCTTACCCCTACTTTTCATTACCTGAGAAGAGATCATTACAAAATATACAAGTAGTATAATTTTATAGCAATCTATTTTGAACTAGCAAATTAAATGGGAAGAAGAGAGGAAATGGAATGCAGCAAGCATAATGCTTTTAAAATGTTTTTAAAGAAATAGGAGCCCAGCAGAAGTGCGGGAGAAGGTCCAGATTAGGGAGCAGGAGCCCTTTCACTGTCTTGTGACATGGCAGGACTAACTGCACAAACTTGATTTGTGCTGGAGAACGCTCTGACTGAAAAAAAGGTAAATAAACATGGTATTTTGTAAAGGGTAATAGGTGGCAGATAATTGGGTGTATGTGTGTGTGTGTTTCAGCCAATGTCCAAAATTGCATTTTTGAAGTTTAAAGCTGAATCCTGCTGCTTGCTAGCTGCAACCAATACAGGCTAGTTGTAAATTGCCGTAACACTTGGACTAAATAGCAGTGAGATGAGTCCTCTCATTACTAAAGAAACATATGGCAGGGCCAACAATTAGGATGCTGATCATGCTTCTGCATGTAAACTAGATCAGTAAAACCCTGGACTTGAGGGGCATGTAGAGAGAAGGATGCCAAAAGAGAAGGGTTCCCAAAAAGAAAAAGTGATCTTGGAGAGAAGAGGGCTGGGAAATAAGGTGGTGAGCATCCTGACTGGGGGAAGGGTGGTGGTGGTCAGAGTTGCGTGGAGATGGACACCAAGGAATGCCCAGGGACTTTCATCAGTGGCGGTCCAGAAAGGTAACTGGGAGCACCAGAGCATCAGGAATCAACAGGACTTTCTGCCCAGCACTCCCAGGCCAGCAGTGGCCTCTCTGCCTGGGGTGGAAAGCGAGGACTGGGCAGTGTAGCACTGGGGTGGTGGAGTGAGGTTGTAAAATGATCAGGTAAGATATAAGCTCTAGTCTTGCTGGTTGATAAGTAGACCCCACTAGCCAGCTCCGCTACCAGTTACTGTTTATTCTATCTCTTCTGTGGCAGTGGGAGGAGGACAAGGTGACCAGCAGAAGGACTTCAAAATCAGGCTTGGGGAATTTGGAGGACTGCACTGGTATTGAAGCGTGTGAGGAAGTGAAAAAAACAAATATTATCACTCTCCTCTAGATTCACATCCGAAGTAACTCTCTAGTAACATTTATTGGGAGAGGAATTAATTAGAGATAGAAGAATTTTGCAGGGAAGGTCTTAACATTCAGTTGTTTTGAAGAACTAATGATAATGAAGTGCAAGGTTGTACCTGAAAGCAGGATCTCCCCGCTCTCCTGGCTTTCCTGTAACATCATCTCACATCTTGGCCCCTTTGCTTGCTACATAACTGCAAGTTCCAAATGTGAAATTCAGCCAGTTTTATGGGATGCTCCTGTACTGTGTTTAATAGTCAATCTGTGAGAAGCATCTCCAAGACACAGAGAAAAACTATAATTAATAGAGGCATAGAAACAGAAGAGTGTGCAGAGACAGGCCCTGAGCCTAGGGTTTAATGACAAAACTCTTAAACTGGCTTACCAGCATGACAGTCAAAGCTGCCTGGAAGAAACTTATCCACAAGGTTTCAAGGTACTTTTCTTGCATGTGGGTGCAGAAGGCATTTTTACAGATAAGGAAGTCTTTAGGCAAAAGCGTAAAGTGCCTCAGAATGCTTTAAAGACCGGAAAACACTTTTTGGCATTTTGGTAGCTCTTAACTCGAAGCTAACTGAACTTCTCTGAATGAAATACAGCGGCTTTCAGAGGTGCAGCAACCTTCCCAACAGCCTCTTTGCTCCACAGGAACTTTTCCTCCTTCCATTCTGGTGTCCTGGCTGGCTGCTGCTGCCACCAGCATCCTCCTCGCTGGAGCCACAGGCTGCCCGCTCCTTGCTCCAGCTGTAACTCAGGATTGCTCCGAGGGCAGAAGGCACCTCCTGAGCAAGTTCCACCTGACATGACTGCAAACCGAGAGCACACGGTGCAGCAAACACCGTCTGCTGTATCGATGCTGAATCAAAACATAAACCGTACTGCTGCAGGGACCAGAATGTGGGATTTCCACCTCTTCAGTTGCAGAGGCTTAAACGCGACCGTATTCTTCTTCTTCTGTGCCTCGTTTCGCTGTACTCTCTCTTTCACATATCCACACAGCTTCGGTGGGAGGTTTTCAATAACTTTTCTCCCCTCAAGCTGTCTCTGCAGCCTGGCACCTTCCTCCTGCAGGTTTAGAAAGGTGTATTTAAATTAAGCGCAAGTGGTGGTGAGGTGAGGTATGACCCCAGCTGCCTCAACTGTTCATGTTGTAGTCCTCCCAAAAGAAACAGTTGGTTGGTTTTACTGAAGCTTGGGGAGGAATGGGAAGGAAATGAGCCTGCCTGGAGAGGGAGATGGTGGTGGAGGCGGCCAGGGCAGGAGCGGGGAGCCACAGCAGGGACCCAGGAGCTGCGGGGAAGAGATGGGCTGTGAAGGGGTAAGTGGCACTCACTTGACTTTTCAGAAATAGCCAGAAGCAAGGACACTGTGACCCAGGGGAAGAACAGTGCAGAAACCTTTCTGCTTTGTTCTGTTCTTGCCAACTGGAGCTTTCTGTCATTAAAGCTAATGATCCTAGCTGCTATTCTAAGAAAAAAAAGCTTTCCCAAAATTGTTTGGGGGAACTTGCTATTAAAAGAAACCTAAGCAGATCCATCACTTGCCTCTGGCCTGCTCAGGGTCTTGATGCACTTGACGCTCAAATGAGTGCTCCAAGTACAAGGTACCAACCTTAAGATGTGAAATGATTGCGACTGTTTCTTGGGATCCTGCTGGTTATAGGACAGGAGCTCAGATGGCATGGCATTTGCAGGAGCCTAGTGCCCATCTGCTCAAACCGAAGAAGTTTAGCATTTCTGTGTAACAGATATGTAGGCTTCTTGAGAGCTTTCAGGTCAAACATGGGAGGATTTAATGGGTTTAATGCTCCCTAGGGTAAAGAAGGGAATTGATGTGCAGTGTCCACCCATAATCTCTTTTAAATGTGTTCTCTTTCTCATCTGCCCACAGTAAATTGGCCTAAAGCACAAAAGGAGAGCATTGAATCCACGGAAGTAAATGCTTGTTTTGGAATAGTTTTGTTTTACCCCAAACCTGTTTCTGATTGAGAGAAGGCAAACTTGAAGATGCAGATAAATGAAAATTGCTCCTCACAGTAAGCTTGGTATAAGTTTGAACAAGCACTTAACCTCTCTGATCTTCAAGTTTACCTTCTAAGAAAAGGTACATTAGTAGTGTTAGTTGTGAGTAGCAGGGTCTTAAACTTGGGTCGCTTTTAATTGATCTGAGTTCTTTAGATTGGAGATGTTAAAGATAACTGAACAGATATCTCAGTTAGATGTCTCTTGTTCATTTTAGCTAGGAATACCAATAGCATTCTTTTCAGTTCTTTTCATCATGCTTTGTCTATTCTTTTTTATTAAAGCCAATTAGAAAATTTCCTAACTGCAATGTATTATCTCTGATATAATTACTAGTTAAGTCATGAATACCAGTCATATGAGTGCTAATGAAAAGCTGTTTTTTCTTAAATTAGCTATCTGAATATTTTCTGTAGTAAACTTTCTTTTTTATTTTCTAAATCAAGTTTATAAAAGTGCAATAGAACAGTAATGGGACAGGGGTGTATAAAGAAATCTTAGTGAATGGGGTAATTGTAGCACTTAAAATAGATGAGATGTTTGCAATGAATTTTACAGTTACCATTCAAGACTGTATTTTGGGAAATAAAACATTTTACTAAGTTAAATTAGTATTGGGTTTGTGTGGCGAGGTTGTGGTAGTGGGGGGGTTACAGAGGTGGGTTCTGTGAGAAGCTGCAGAAGCTTCCCCCATGTCCGCTAGAGCCAATGCCAGATGGCTCCAAGACGGATCATCCACTGGCCAAGGCCGAGCTCATCAGTGATGGTGGTAGCACCTCTGGGTAACGCGGTTAAGTGGGGGGAAAAGTTGCTGCACAACAGCAGTTGCAGCCAGAGAGAGGAGCAAGAATGTGTGAGAGAAACAGCTCTGCAGACACCCAGGTCAGTGCAGGTGGGCAGGAGCTGCTCCAGGTGCCAGAGCAGAGGTTCCCCTACAGCCTGTGGTGCAGACCCTGGTGAGGGCAGATGTCCTTCAGCCCATGGAGGTCCGTGGTGGAGCAGGGATCTACCTGCAGCTCATGGAGGACCCCACACCAGAGCAGCTGGATGCCCGAAGGAGGCTGTGACCCCATTGGAAGCCCACACTGGAGCAGG